>LPNX010188952.1:0-57632 GCA_001517045.1 Pseudotsuga menziesii
TTTCATGCTCTTAGCCTCTTTCACTTTACCATGAATGCTGGACCAATCTCTCTTGGTCATGACACTTAGTGTCTTTGGTCTATTCTAGACCTCTAAACCATGGATTCTCTCCACATGGTTTGTCTCAGCTGCTAGGACTCCCCCGTCCTACTAGCACCTTTTCATTATCGCTCATTCCGAGCTTTCCAGGACAGTCACATGTCCGCATGCACCTCTAGGATGCTCTCATAGTCTTCGCCTCCAGCGATACCTATATCCAACATTGAATAGATTCACATGTTTAGTTTACTCTCATCAGTTTTATCTCTAGAAAAAGAGCTTAAAACATCATAACCAAATCATATACACATGTATATTCATAACCAAAATAATCCAATACTTATCTGTATTGTGCATTTCCTCGTTCGTCCACAGGATCCTGCTTCGCTTTGCAAGCCTTAGGATCTCCTATGGACTCAGATGTTAGGTCAGCACGCAGGCTTCTCCTCAACATCGAATAATTAATGTCCAACCAGTACATAACCATGTCAACTGGGCTTGGAACTTTATCATGACCATTTCCAGGTCTAGGATCTACTATGGATCTTTAGGCATATCACAGCCCATCATACACTCATGTCAACAATGACACATACACTTATATCAACACGCACTTATACCAACATATACTTATATCAACATGCACTTATATCAACATACACTTATATCAACAATACACTTATATCAACCATTTACCTTTACCTTTAGCCTGTCAACACAAGCAACACAAGCAATACATGCAAGCTCATTAGCATCATTGCTCTAAAACTGTAATCACATTTCATATCATTCACTATCAAATATTGAGACACCAGGAGTGCGTCCACTCCCCAGAGTGTAATCAATATTGAAAACCCTTTCATGACTCGACATCGGAAAAGTGTGCACTCTCTTTCGGTGTGTGCCATGTAGGCCCTATGCATATTCATGCAATCAGTCATCATGGAAATAAATAAAAACATGTTCTGCATATGGAATTTAATAATTAAACATGCATATTCATAGCAAGGGTCACAGAACACTTATCCATTTTCCGTCGCAGTATGCCTTTAGATCTGTTAGGCACCATCAAGGAGTTGGGAAAAACTGAATGCTAAGCTGGTGAGCTCGCTGCAGAGCTAGGAACACCTACACCAGAACTAGCCTGGCTTCTATAACATCCACACACACACCCAGCACAAGGAATCAGTCCCTTCTCTGCTACACAATCCCTCAGGCCCTGCATTCCCCTCTAGTGCTATCCCGGGGTTGTGGAGAAGAAAGTCAGCCCTCTAGCTCTGTCTGTGTGGTTTCCAATCACCAAGTTTAAGCAAACCAAGCCCCCTTCCTGTTTCCTGTTTACATTTCATATTCACACCTGTCTCACTGAAATAATCCATACCATCTTACTCATGTTATCACCAAACATGCAGTGCAGACGAGACATTTTCAAAATGTCCAATGGTGTTTCACCCGAAACCCATTTCCAAGGGAAAACCTTCCCATGCAGCTTGGCTCTTGCAGGTCATCACACATGATCTTCCTGCAGTGTGTACTCCTGACACATTCATTAAATATCCAAACAGTCAGTCATTACCTGATACTACAATCCAAATTGATCGTTTCATAACCAAGCAATGACATTAGCAATCAATATTCAATAAGGATTTACAATTCTACTACAGAAATTGACTTGCTCAATTGTGGGTTTCTTGTAAGCAGCATTACTATGCCCATTACAATTTTATGCTTACTATCATAACATGAATACCCACTTACCGTGTGTCCCTCCTGACACAATCTCACACAAGCCAACAATGATTAGTAGCCGTTAGTACCTCTTAAATCCGAAATCCACAATTCGAACTTAACAACCCATACCAACTAATTTTCACAACCATGAGACTTCTTCTCATAAATGGTAGATTATGGCAGTGGTCAGGAACTTACCTCTCACTGCCATGTTTGAAATAATCTACCTGAAACATGAATTTCAACCAACCAAACACAATCTTGTGCAAGCCAATGGTGACTATAAGTGGTCAGCATTTTCTTAAATTTGAAATTCATAATGCAAATCTAACAAGCTCTTTTACACGGTAGATTCCAGCATTGGTCAGGGTCTTACCTCTCAATGCCATTTTTTTAAAAATAATCTACCTAAAACACAAGCTTCAACAACCAAACACAAGCTTACGCGAGCCAACAATGGCTAGTGGTTGTCAGCAATTTCTCAAATCCGAAATTCACAATTTGAATCCTAACAACCTATTATGCATATCATATGGTAGATTCGGGCATTGGTCAGGACCTTACCTCTCAATGCCGTTCTTAGAATAATCTACCTGAAACACAAGCTTCAACAACCAAACACAAGCTTATACAAGCCAATAGTGACTAGTAGTTGTCAGCAATATTTGAAATTCCCAATTCAAATTTAACAAGCTCTTTCACATGGTAGATTCCAGCATTGGTCAGGGTCTTACCTCTCAATGCCATTCTCGAAAGAATCTACCTGAAACATGAGCTTCCATCAACCAAACACTTGGTAAGTATGGATGCATATACTATCTCATTGCTACAACCATCACTGAAGCATTTTCAGAATTTATAAAATTCAAATACTTCAAAGGTTAGTCACATCAATATTATCAAAGCTCATTTACTTCATGCAATCATTATTACACTAACATTGCAAGGTATAGTCACAGCATTAATGCAATTTAAATGAAGTGGTTAGATACTCCTTACTTCACAAGCATATTATTCATACCACCTTGCTCTTCAATAGAGCATTTCTGGCAGCCACTTATTCATGACTATCCTGCATTCATAGCAACCTTCGAAACAGTTCCAGAATTATCAGTAATTCACCATTTCAGTCATTAGTTCTCCATAATATCACATGCATTCGTCTTAATGCATTCATGTCATACATCACACCTTTATAGGCATACATTCAATGCATAACAACAAGATTCATAAAATCTTCTTAATGCATGTCCCTTCAACGCTACCTTGCATTGATTCAGGAATACTATGCATTCAACCATACCATGGCCTAACCATGACTACCTCATATAGGATGCATTACTATAATCAATATCATTAACATGTATAGCCATGATGCCTTTCTACATTCCAATATTCACATGGTATGAGGTCTCTTACCTGAACCAATTCATGGAATTTGTCATAAGCAAACTCTTACCTGCATGGGTCATACTTACACCCTTTCCATGACCAATTTGGTTGGTCCTTGCAGGACATTGTAGCATTTGCTCACCAACTTTTGTCATGGACTTGTTGCCTTATCCCTTCTCCAGAGGGTTGCTGGTCACATCTGTCAGCATCCACAACATATTCATCTGGGTCCATGTCATCGTTGGTTTGTCCACCAATGCCAACATCAAAGCAATGATTATCATTAGTGGTTCATCATAACTATGTAATTTCCCATATTCTTACCAACATGCAATATCCTATGCATGCACTACATATCCTCATGCATTTTAAGCATAAACTCAAGAAATAAAGTTATAATCAACAAGATAGGGTCTAATGAAAACTTCCCTTTCAAACCCCTCATCTTCTCATGGAATTCCTCTTCCACACAGCAGCTGGTTGACTTCACAGTCCTTGCTGCCCCTGGGCATGCAACTATCCAGCTTTGTCCATTTGATAACAACGGCCATCATTAGCATTTTGTGCTTCATGCTCAGATTCCGGTCACTTATCCTTTCTCCCTACTGGATAAGCTTTCCAACGCCTGTTCACACGCGTCATTCCGATTCCGGATGTGAAAACCACACCACTTCCAAGAATGAAGACTTTCACTAATCTCGGCACTTTCATTACACTACTGCAAAGTAGAATTTTCACATTCTTCTAATGATCTCAGAACCATTTTGGCAGCTGAAAATCCTTCTAAAAACAATTGAAATCGGCCCCCAAAACTATCCTTCCTTCCGCAGTATCGGCTCTTGGGAGCATCAGCACACCCGCTGAATCTGCTCCTCCACCATTCTCCCTTCCACCGAATCGGCTCCCTGAAAGCTCTAACCTTCTGCCGTATCGGCTCCGGTTCCATTCTCTCCTCCACCGAACTGGCTCCCCGGGAATTCTCAGCCTTCCGCAACGGCGGATGCTCTTTCCTTTCCCTCTTCCGATCGGCGCACTTTCCTTTACGGCGTCAGCAGTCTCTTTTTGATCGGCCGGCAAATGCTTCCCGCCTCCGCAACGGTGGCTCCTTGGAGCTTCAATCCTTCTGACGTCGGGCGTCGGAGCATTCTTCCTTCCGATTTCTGAACCAACTTTGAGCTTTAACCCTTGGATGCGTCGGCGATCGGATGACTCTTGGATCAGACGCAGGATTACTTAGCCATCCACAACGTCGGACCGGAGACTTTACCAATCCTTCCGCAACGGCGGAAGTTTACTTTCTTCAATGGCCCGACCGTTCCATACTTAGCCGAATTTTTGAACCTTCTTTTCGTGTGTCGGCTGTCGGAACACTCTCTGCATCGGAAGCCTTATTGCTTCTTCACCCGCAACGGCGGACGTCAACTTTGCCAGTCCCTCCGCAACGGCGGACAGGAACTTCGTGAAACCTTCCGACTGTTCCAATACTTAGTCAAAATTCTTGAAAATTCTTGAAATTTTTGCTTTTCTTTCTTCTTCCCGCCGAATGTAGCTCCAGTCGGCGATCGGACGACTTTTGAATCGAACATCGGATGACTTTCACGTCGGACGTCGGACCAATTTTCCTTCCGATCGTTCTGACACTTAGACAAATTTTTTTAGCCCTTTCTGCGGCGTCGGCAATCGAAGGAATTTCGCGTCGGATGCATGATTGCTTTGCTGCCCACAACGGTCGGAGGGTAGACTTCATCAACCCTTCCGCAACGGCGGATAGGAACTTCTCCAACTCATCCGCAACGGTGGAATTCCACCTCTTCCATTGGTCCGACTGCTCACACTTAGGCGATTTTTCTAAACTTGTTGCTGCTCTGCTGAACAGAGAAGGTAATTCTACCTTCTGTCACTGTATATTCTTGGCCCAAGAGGCCCATTGTTGCAACCATGGCGCTCTGATACCATTTTGTCACATCCCCGTCCCTCAACCGACGAAGAGGACGCGACGTACACAACAACACATCCGGGCAAGATGCCCAATGAACATAAACAGAAAACAAATGCTGGAATTAAGCATACACAGATGCATTTATCTTCAATCATACAGCGGAAGCACACATATTCATAAACCAGCATTTAACATCATTATAAATTACAGAGATGCAGTAAACAGCAGCACTTATCTTTAGATGAAGAATTCATCCGCAACCAGCTACGTCGCTGCAACGTTCCACCCAACCATAGGCCAGCTTGCTCATCAATCTCTCAGCAACGCTACCACCCCCGAGCTGGGCATGATTCCTCAAGGACTATGGGGACAATTGCAGGCTTGCACATAGCCAAGGGGACACAAAACGACAAACCAATCACAGCTGGGTTTCACAGGCTGTCAACAAACAAGCCAAGCCAGCACAGTCCAATGGACAACCACTGCATACCAGCAGCCATATCAACCCTTCACAGCTCTGTGAAGAAGGAAAAACAACAGGGGACAGCCCCAACCATGGATGACCACAGCTTAAACAGGGAAAATGAATTCCTGAGTCACTCTTGGCCCTATCGTGGCCAAAATGACTCTCACTCGAATTTACAATGGCCCCCAAACGTAACAGCAAATACATTCACAACATGGGGAAGACTACAGCCCCGAAATCTACTAGTGAGCATAACCTACAGCAGGGAAAACGACCCAATTAATCTGTGAGACAGCCAAAAACACGAATGGCCCTTCACAGTCAGTTGTGGATGCAAGAGCACGGCTCTCAGCTCACTATGTGCGCCCCAAACAGAAGAATGCTTGTGCGTGGGTAAACAATCCAACCCAGCAAGGAAAAGAACAGACAATGGAGGCCCTGCGTGAGGAAAAACGAATCCATTTTTTCCCGTGGATGCACCACTAACAGGAAGGACGCGAATTTGTAGTGCGTGGGTGCTCAGCAACTTGTGGGGGAGAGGAAGAAAACCTGCGTGAGACCAAAAATGCCCCAAAACCTGTGCGTGAGGAGAAAACAAAACCAAAATCGTGGTGAGAGTGAACTGACCAGGGATGAGTGCGTGAGGGAGAAGAATGGCCAACGTGGGTGGAGTGAGCAAGTGGGTAAAGGACTGACAGCCTGTCATAACCACCAACAATTCAGCAATAACTGCCCCAACCACCAGCTGAAGCATTAAAGAGGTTGACAAGGTTGGATGAGGAAAAAGGGTGATAAATAAACAAGGTGGTAAAACACATGGGTTTTTCCCCATAACCAAGGTTTGACATCCCCCACCCCTTATCCTTTGGAACCATGCCCTTTTCATTCAACGTTGCACTGCCGTAGCTGGTTGTGGTTTTAGTTTAATTGATGTGCGTAATTACATGATGTCAAATTATAAGGTGCCGGATAGCACGACAAACCATCGGCAAATATCCCCCTTGCCGAACATACACAACCAAATCGATGGTGGGGCTTTTTCCTTGAGCTCCTCACCACGATTAATTACAATATATACATCATGTAAACGGGGTCGAAACCAGGGACATGACATGCCACGAACGAATGTGCTATGTCATAGTTTCACTAAGTGAAGACCCCGTGACTTGGAACATATGCCAAAATCTTGGAATGTAAAGCATATATTCTGAAAAATTTGAGAGCTTTAACTAATGCATATGCTTTCTTTTCCATTGTATTATACTTAAGCTCTGAATCGCTTAATGTTTTACTGAAAAAAGAAATCGGTTGTTCCAAGCCATCTGAATTCTTTTGCAATAACACAACAGCTATGGTATCTTCAGATGGAAATGAAAAAATTGCAAAATCCTTTGTATAATCTAGATCTATCAATACTGGTGCTTCTATCAATGCATGCTTTATTGCTTCAAATGATTGTCTAGCCTGATCTGACCATTTAACTTTCCTATCCTTCTTGAGCATCTCAGTGATATGTTTGATAAATTCTTTGAAATTAGGAATAAACCATCTTAAAGAATTGATTTTTCCAATGAAAGATTGAATCTCCTTTTTATTTCTAGGAACATTAATTTTTAAGATGGCTTTTACTGTCTCTGGATCTATTTTGATTCCTTCAGCATAAAAAATATGCCCTAACAACTTACCTTCTGTCATAGCAAAGTGAGACTTTTTTGGGTTTAATGATAAACCAAATTTTCAGCACTTAATAAAAATCTGTCTGAAATGTTTCAAATGATCTTCATCAGACTTGGAGAAGACTGTAATATCATCTTGGTATATTACTACAAATTTTTCATTCCCCCTAATAAAGGCTATATCCATAGCCCTTTGAAAAGTGGCACCTGCGTTCATAAGCCCAAAAGGCATTTTATCATACATAAAAGTCCCCCATGGAGTTGTGAATGCCATTTTTTCTCTATCTTCAGGCTGTACTGCAGTTTGGTTATAACCAGAAAAACCATCAATCATCGAAATTCTATGAGATCCTACAACTCTCTGCAAAATTTGATCAATTTTTGGTAATGAATAATTATCTTTCAAACAAGATCTGTTCAAGTTGCGGAAATCAACACAAAGCCCTATTTCTCCATTTTTCTTATGTACAGGCACCAAATTTGCAATCCATGATGAATATCTCAGAGGTACAATAATTTTTGCATCTAATAATTTCTTTACCTCCTTTTCAATTACTGGAAGTAATGATGGGTTAATCCTTCTAAGTTTCTGTTTAAAAGGCTTAGTATTTGGTTTTGAAGGAATTTTATGCTGAATAATGCTAGTGTCATAAGTTCTTAAATCTTGATATGACCATGCAAAAATGTCCACAAATTCTTTCACCAAACTAATATATTTTTTCTTTTCCTTTTCTAACAGTGATTTTGACATTTTGATCATTTTAGGTTGATCTTCAGAACCAATGTTATAATCTATAATATTCTCTTCAATGGTATGCAAGGTGGGCTTCAACAATGTATCATCCTTTGAAAACAACCTCTCAAGTGGAACAAGTCCCTTGGGAATGAAATTTCCTTTTAATTCAACAATCTTATGATCAACTATTGAATCATTTCTACAAGGTTCATTTTCCATTAATTCAAAATCCTATTCTTGATCAACTAAGTGATCTGAAAATTCACCTACTAACTCCATAAATTATTTTATCTCCTGATCATCATGAAAAAATTTCCAGTGTTTGATGTCATCTGGAACAGATGGTCTGTATCTCACAACAATTGGATACTTCAAATTTGTTACTTTTGGAACCTTAAAATAGGCTACTGCTAAGGCCAGGGAATCAACTGTTTCATTATATTCTCTTGGAACAAAAGTTATATTGAAAGCTATAAAGAAATTTTTAATTAAATCCCAAGCCTCATTTCTATAAACTTTCAATAAATGCTGCTTTACCTTGTAAACACTCTTTACTTGCTGAATTACTAATTAGGAGTCGCCAAACCCATTAAGCTCTTGAATACCCAAGTCTTTTGCTGCTCTTAATCCAATAATCAAAGCCTCATACTCAACAGTATTATTGGTTGTTTTAAATTCCAATTTGTACATAAGAGAAATGACCTCACCTCCAGCTGAAATCAATAACACTGGTGCTCCTGCTCCATCCTTACTTGATGAACCATCAAAATACATCTTCCATAAGCTATCTGGTTCTTCTTTATTTATCTGAACTGGAATATCTTTATGTACTTGTAAAACTCCTTCAACCTCATCACTTAATTGCAACATACAAGAACCAAGGTTCTCATCAATTGAATAAATTGGATGATTATTAGGGTGTTTACTATCACTTACAAATTATGCCATCTCAGACTTCTCTGTAAAGTCTCCTGAATTCTCCTCCAAATACTAGAATTGTAGTATATGAAAGATCCATTTGCAGAGTTCCTCCAACTCTCTTTTCCCAAGATCTAGACAATAGCATACCAAATTTAGGAGAAATATTTTCTACAACTATATCCATCAATACACTCTTCATAGGTACTTGAGTTAAATTCACCACCAGATCTTTAATAACCCCAATACACTTCACTACCCTAGAATCAAATGCATACAAATCATGATATGGTCTAGTAACACTCATCCCTAAAGCTTCCATGACTGCTTTTGGCATGAGGTTATTTGAAGCTCCTGAATCTAGAAGACAATTGTGTCCTAACTGTTTATGCATTGAAAGAGTCACATAAAAAGGAGGAGGATTATTAAATTATCATTAGGTTGATCAAAAGTTTTTGAACCCATAGTGATAGTAGGTTTTTCATCTTGCAAATTGATTTCATTAGATGGGATAGGACTCACTACATTTTTGAAAGTTTTAAAAGCTGCTTCCCTATAAACCTTGTTTTTAATCAAATCTGTTAAAAGAACATGGATCTTAACCTTATTAAGTTCATGCTCCAAATTAAACCAACTACGGATTTATTCACTTCCTCAAGACTTACCACTTCATCTATTTTCTCTTTTACAATTTGTTTCTGATTTGAGGGCATATTTTGTTTAAGAGGATGAACTTTCACAATTTTTTTAGCCTGTGTTGCATGTTTTACCCCTGATCTAAGACCATATGATTTTTGTGGAATTTCCTGATAAATTTTAGGCACAGACATTTGATAATCATTTTCTTCATAATGATCTAGTACTGTAGCATAATGATAATCAACTTTAGTAAGAAAATGAGAAGAAGAATCATCATCAAACTGACTAATGTTATGTTCTTGTTCTTCCAAATCATCTAACTCTCCTTCATCTACCTCATATGACTCATCATCTCTCACATTATTATTTTGAAAAGGAGGTTGAATCCTTTGTTCTTCATTTTCTCTCCTCTCTCTTTGAATATCATTATTTCGTCTTTCTCTTGGTAAAAACCTAGGGGCAAAAGGTCTTCTGAATTGGTTTTGATTTCTTTCTCCTTCAAGTATAGGTTTGTTCTGATTTTTATTTCCCAACTCCGACCTATCAATCTTAATAGATAATTTTTTAATGATTTTATTCATTTCATCCATTTTACTGTCAAAATATCTTCCTGTAGGATTGGATGAAATGATTTATTTTTACCTTTTTTATCTACAGTTTGATACTCTGTTTCCTCTTTGAGTTTGTTTGAAGCCAAAATATTAGACTCTACTTCCAATGCTGCATCTTGCATATTTTGAAGTGACACAGACTTTCTTTCCCTTAACAACAAAGAAATCCCATGGTCAAAAGAGTTTGCGTAAGTTAAATTTGTTGATGTCTTGGAGGGTTTTATTTCAGCTGGTATTCTACTGTACATTTTATTAAACCTTTTAAAAAAACCCCCACAGCTTCATCTTTCTTTATTTTCAATGATCCAAACTCTGTAATGTAGTATAAATAATCTTTAGTATCTCCCCATTGTCTCATGAAAACCTCTTCTAAAGAATCTATAGAGTTTGGTGGTAATTCTCTAAACCATTTTCTCACTTCACCATCTAAACTTTGAACAAAAACCCTCATCCAAACATCTTCATTTTCAAAATTCTGATTGTCTGCATAACTCAAGTATGTATTCCAGTGCTCTTCAGTTGTAACATCTCCTTGACCATTAAATCTCAAAAGATATATTTGGTAATCTCCTCCTAGGAGAGAATTAATAGGTTGGGGCAAAACTAGTGGGGCATATCTTGCTGCTACCATAGCAGCCATCCTATTTTGAGGCTAAGCCATTCTAGGGATGGAAATATTTGAACTTGAATCAGACTGATTGGTGCTTGAATGTTGTGATGAAGGAGGAAAATTACTAGGATTTGGTTGATTCATTGGGATGGTATTAACAAAAGGTATGTGGGTTGAAAACAAAGAAGAAGCTCCTGTCTGCAATGCTTCAAGTTTAACCTCCTCAGATAACAAAGGATTTGTAAAGACTTGGAAATTGTCAATTTCAGAAGGGGTAAATAGAAGATCTAATTCTTCTTTTCCTTTCTCAGAATGTGGATCAAAAGAAGGAACAGGGAAAGATGAAGATTCAGGAATCTCCAAGGCTAAAGGATGTTTAAATTTTTCTAATGAGGTAGAGCTTAACCTTCTCCTAGCCTCTTTTAATATCTGTTCAGGATCTGAGACTCCTGGATTTAAACATGGTGAAGGATTTCCTCGAGTTCCTATCCTTTTTGAAGCCACTGTAACTTTATGTAGGTGACCAATGTAGTCTATAATAGGTTTCACTGACCTTGTTCACCTTCCAAAATCAGATACATAAGGATGTCGAATACCCAAGGAAGATGTGTTTTCGTTTCTCCGTCCTTAGCAATTGTGCCAAAAGATGTTATCCCTAAAGTTGAACCTAGACTACTGGGGTTCAAGATCAGATAAATATTCAAAGATAACTCAATATTATAAAATCAAAATCAAAACAGAATTGGTATGTAATCAAAAGATACAGGGAAATCAAATAACCATCATAGAGCTATATGAGATAAAATAAAATACAAAATCCAATAACAGGAGGATTACAAGCATCAATTTATGAAATGAACTTGGTTTTGTCACTAAATATTAAATGGTAACTATACTTTATCATACGAATCATGTAATGGATTTAAATGACCATACACAGGATAAATCATAAAAAATACAATTCATAAAAAAGAACAAGACAAGCTCATAACCATAATCATATCAAAGTAGGTCCTCTATTAAAGATGCAAAGAGTTTTATGTCTTATAGTACATATCAAAACTGGATTCCGATCCTCGATCGCCACCACCATTCACATCTAGCTACTACTCCTTATATACAAAACTTCTGAGTTTTTGAAATAATTATCAGATCCTATTTTTATGGATCGAATTTCTTTAAAAATAGACATTAGAGTAAATTTCAACTCAAAATGGGCCTCCTAAAATGAACTAATAAAATAATAGTTAAAATAATAAAATAATATTTATTAATTTTGGAGGAAGAAAAGAAAAAAACTACTTTTTTGTTTGTATTTTTGACATATCTCCCTGTGTTTTTACTCAAATTTCGATCAGGAGAGCTCATTGGATGCGGAATTAAATTCTGCATCTAATGAGTACCCACTCATCATACTTTTGATGGACCCCGCTACCCCAAAAACAAGAAAAACTTGAAAAAAATAGAATGATGACATCATCATTTCATTTTTTCAGGTATTTCTTGTTTTTGGGGTAGCGGGGTTTGTCAAAAGTATGCTGAGTGGGTACTTATTGGATGTGGAATTTAATTCCGCATCCAACGAGCTCTTCCGATCGAAATTTGAGTAAAAACACACGGAGATATGTCAAAAATACAAACAAAAAAAGTAGTTTTTTTTATGATACCTATCCCCAAATTTATATTAAAAAGGTGTTTAAGACCTATACGGTATTTCAATTTTAAATCAATTTCATTTGCTAACACATGATGACATGGAATTTGAATAAAAGTTAAAAGGCCCATTTTGAGTTGAAATTTCCTCTAATGAAAGTCGATCTTCTAAAACAGACTTAATACAAATGTAATATAAATAGAAATAAAAATATACATCTGTCCAACCCAAATTGCTTTTAAAGCTAACTATCATCCTAAGTATAAATACTCTTAGAAGCTTTTGCTAAAACAATCAGATCACTTAAAACCTGGGATCTCTTTTACAATCTAGCAAATTCGGCATCCTTATTCTCCATTTAATTGTATGCCTCTTTACTCTGGGTCTTCATGTGTTCATATTGCTTCTGGATAGCTCTCTTCTCTTTCAAGATGTCTTTAGATATTGAAAGTATCTTTTGGTAATCGGTTTCTTTTTCCTCCAAGTCTTCTCGTAACCTTTTATTTGCAGTCATTAAATTTTCATTGATACTCTACAAAAACTTCGTTTTCTCCTTATATGTCTATACAGACTTTTTAATCTGGTCCAATTCTAGAGTTATTTCAATAGCCTTTTCTTTCATAAGAACTTCATCTTCTTGTGGAGATTTTGAGACTAAGCAATCTTCAGAATACACCTGTTTACTTCTGTAAAATATTTCCGGTATAGATCCTGCAACACCTTGAATATCAATGAAATTTTCATTTTCTAAGCCGTATTGATCATTGGATGTGTGTACAATTTCCTCACTGAAAGAATCATTTACCATTACAAGATGTCCACAGTCTTCATTTCTATTCTTTGTAATATGCACTAATTCCAGTTCTACCTATGTCTTACTCCTTAGCCTAGTCCTAGGCTTTAAACCAATGCCTTCTGGATTCAAAACCTGAACTCATTCTTCTTTCTTTGAAGTTATATTTTTTAGAACCATACTCAATGTTTCAGGGTTTTTATGCTCTTCTTTTGGTTGTTTATTTGATGTTTCATATGTAACTAAAGCTTCAGGAAACAAGTTATTTACTTGGTTTGTCTTTTCTAAAAAACCCTTTCCTTCTGCTGCAATATGCTTAGTCTGTTCTTCATGATTTTCTGTTTTCTAGTTCAACTATTCTGCTACCCTTTTCTTTTTTCTTTGATCTTTTCTTCAAACCCTAACTCTGATAAAAAACTTTCCCAACTTCGTCCTTCTTTATTCAATTGTGAAATCAGCAACAATTTGATTAAATCTTGGTGATATATAGAACGAGCAGTGTGTTCTGGATGGGCTTGAACCCATGTGACCATCTTTTGCAGGCTTTTAAACAGATAAAATGGGAGATTAAGTTTTAAACTTCCATTGAGATGCATTAACAACCTGAAATGACATTTGAGGATTCTATCATAATGACCCTCACAAGTGATATAATTTTGAACCATTTCCAAAGGAATTTGCCATTTGGGTTTTATCTTAATTACATGAATACCATTCTTCTAGTCCAACTTCTCAAACCCTACCAACAATAACTCACCATAATTGCCCTGAAAATCCTTCTGTTTAAACCACCTTTCTCCTTGTGCTGGAACCCCTATTGCTTCTACAATAGATACTTCATTCACCGTGGCTTTCAAATTCTTGAGCTGAACGACTTCTTCTTTGTAATTTTTTATGAAGCCTCGAGTCACCTGTGTATTATAACCCTGCAACTTTTCATAGAAGGAAAACCAACCTGCATTTCTCATTAACTGAGTTGGCCTTGGAAATTGCATTATCCATTGTGCATTATCAGGTTCCAGTCTACAAATCAAACCTCCTCGTCTTCATTTCACCAAAATATATGCGTCTTCCTCTATTGCTACCTTCGGCATTCTGCAAATTTTTCACAATACAAACTACACAGACCTAATGAAATTTGAAACAGTAGCATAAAACATGTTTAATGTAATATGCATTATGTCACTGTCAACACTGTGAATACTAGTACCATTATCCATCATATCAAATGCCTCGACTTCATACAAAGAACACTTGTGAAAGCAAATGCGTGCGACGATCAACAAGTTCATTCATCATTTAGGAATTCCTTCAAAGAATAATGATAATGCTTTAAACCATAGTACCAACCCTGTCAAATGTACAATCTTTGCCATGTGTTTAATATATCCATATACTTTCGTTCCATTATCAAGTTTTAAAATGATATCATGAATAAAACCATCTGGCAACAATGCAATATTTTTTTTCTAAGAAATGCTGCCAGTTTATATAACCCATTTTATACTTGATTTTATCATAAAATATCTTGCTCTAATACAAGCCCATAACTTTAAACAATAAATTATTTGAGCTTTCAAAAAGAAATCACGATAAAACATATAAATCATGACACACAAGGGTATAAAAAGGGAATAAGGTAATACTAAAGTTATGAACTCAAATAAAGAAAAATATAAAACCCTAGGATAAAAAATGAGAAACAACCATAGAGATAACACATGGTAACCAGAACTATTATTGTTTACGCTTTAACCCAAATGTGGAGCAAATGTAGCCATGTTTTTCATGAGCCATCACCACAAATGTAGTGTTTACAAACCGTTCTCTAGTGAGTGCACTTAGTCCTCCCTCTCTCTTGAATTCAGTCATTCTGAATATTACTAAAATTCATGGCATCAATGTGAGATGCATGGTGAAAGAACTAAAATTCCTACACTGTAGTGAAGCTAATGGGAAATGCTAGTATACTAGATGGAATAAGAATTATTATTTTAATTGTTTTCAATAGTGAAACATACATTTACATATTTTTCACACGATGGAACTGGGTAATGACTTTACAAACCTACGTGAACTATGTAGTGGCTTTTGCAAATAAATCTTTGGTTGTGGTGTTTTCAAGCAACCATCTATGTCTCTGTTAGCCATGTCTATGCAAGAATTTTTAAGTGAGTTCCCACTAGTTTACATGCAATCCTATGGACTAGGTGTCACTTGCTCTCAACTTGAGATCATTTTAATTCAATAAAACAATGATAAGTGTTCTTTTTCCGTCCCTTTTGCATGGACTAGTGTTACTTGCTCTCAACTTGAGATCATTTTATTTCAATAAACAATGATAGATATTTTGTTCTTGTCCCTTTTGCATGGACTAAGTGTCCATTTCTCTCAACTCAGGCTCTTTTTATTTCGACCAACAATGACTTCCTCCCCTTGCCATAGCTTTCTCTAAAATAGTTTGAAATTGATTTTCCATTTACATCTTCCTTCACATGGTCACCACATGGTAAGTATGTTTTCATACTTTATGAGACCTATAACGGTGTATGCACTTTGTTTGTGATATGTATTGATATGCTCCATGCCATTCATCAATGCGGGCTCTTTTTATTTCGACCAACAATGACTTCCTCCCCTTGCCATAACTTTCCCTAAAATAGTTTTAGATTTATTTTCAAGTTTACATCTTCCTTCACATGGTAAGTATGTTTTCATACTTTATGATACCTATAACGGTGTATGAAATTTTTCACAATACAAACTTTCACATGGTAAGTATGTTTTCATACTTTATACTTTATTATTTTTGAATTAAATTTATGCTATTTAAAAAGGAAATAAACCCAAAATTAACACAATGACAATATTTTCAAATTGTATTATTTATTTTCAAAATGAAATAGTACATTAAACGTCCAACATTCTTGAGTTCATCAACCAATAAGTTAAATTAGAGTTCAAATTTTTCAATAAATTTGAAATGAGATTCACAAATTATGTACATTATATAATATTGTGGAATACTTTTGAATTTATTAGAAAATAAAGTCTGTTTCAAGTGGAAACTGTAAAATTAAGGCCACGTAAACATATAACAAGTTCCAAATGGTTAGAAAGAATGACTAGATAAGGGGTCGAGGTCGATCCAAACCATGACCATAATAGAAATGCTAATGAAACCACCAATGTGTGTTGTTAATACTTAATATTCTACTCTTGCATCAACTTAATGCAACCATCAGAAAGGAATACCTTTTATAAATGAATTTGACCGCAAACTATACCATGTCGTTATGTCACATGATTTTTGTTTGACTAAGTTGAAATTGGGGTTCGAATTCAGACACACACACACACACACATATAATGTGGTTACATCATTCTCTTGAATGTCTACACAATACTATTCTCATTATCAAGTTCTCATAGAAATGTCTCACACAATACTACTCTCATTATCACTAATGAAAATGCCTCACATATTTTATATTTGTATTATTATATACGACTATTTATATATTAAAATGTTGACCTTAAAATTATTAAAGACTTAAAAAAACAGTATGACTTGATTGGATTACAATCCCCCATGCTGACACAGATATGACTAGAGTAGATTCATATTAATTATTTTCTAATAAATCTTGTTTGTTGTTGTTTCGAATTCATTTGAAAAAATTTCGTTGTTGGGATTATGGATATGTCTTTTGTTGGTCATACCTATGCCACTCTGAAAGCTATCATTTATAAGCTTTGTGGGTAGGGTTTCATGTTTAGATTGGAGCAGGAAATCAAGAAACAACTTGGGTATGACTATTTTTACACTTGTAAGATTGGTGGAACTTGTATTCAAGCAATAGTTGAGGCATATGATTCTCCAAGACTGCAAATATTCTCGTCATTCCCTCGGAAGAAAAAATCAAAAATTTGACTATTAACTAGGAGAAATTGAGGCGCAAATTCCATATACGACTTATAAGTACAATGAACCTCATCTTACTCCAAAAGTTTCTTGAATTCAACAAATTTTGAATTTGAAGGGTTCAAAACACCGAACCCTATGACATAACCATACCACTATCCAAGAGAGAATATAGTTGTTGTTGTTTGGGGGTGAGAATACAACTCAGTATATATAAATTTAGAAGGTTTTTGGAGAAATTCGAGTCACCCCATATCAATCACAAACCATAACGATTTTGGAGAATATCTAGTTACCTTAGTTTAAGAAGATGGAATCTCAAATAAATTTATATCTACCATATAATATACAAAACAAAATGGAAGAGATCATAGACATACCTCATGGCACTTGACTTTAAACATTTCCATGATCGTTGTGTTGGAATTGAAAATCATCTCAAGTTGTGGGCAGGACATGACTGAGGCCTAACAGTGGGGGCCTAAGAGTGGGGGCGCAACCCTATGGATATGCTTCACCCTCATTGTCTTCATCTTGTTGGACGTCCATGACAACTCCTACCAAAGAAAGAAGATAGTCTGCAGTTTCCATTTGCCATTATGAGTGCTAATGTTAATATAGGAAGTAGAGCTATTGATCATTTCACATGAGGAGAAATAATCTGTGAATAAAGCACCAGAATGATTTTGAACCCCCATCTCGATGCAGAAATTGTTCCTAGAATCTGTGAATAAAGCACTAGAACACTTTTGAACCCTTGTCTATATGTAGAGATTGTTGCTCTGCTTTGTGAATACATTGATATGTTTCCCTTAAGATTCATTGACATGAAAGGCATGGACATCCTTGAGCACATGAACCCCCCTTCCTCATAGATTGATTCATGAAACAAAAACACGGCCATAGGTCTATCTGACCGTTCGTTTTTTTTCACCCTTTCGTTTCCCAATAGCTTGTAGGGGATGAGTCCATTATGCTGGCCTTTTTTAGATAGATAGATGGTCTAGATACCTCCACTTCTAGAACTTCAATCACTTGATCCTCCTAATTTTTGGAAGCCCCACTTACTCAAGTTTATTTATCGCCCCATGGATGATGTAAGTATCACATACTTCGTAAAAAATCCTCTGCAATGATCTGGAATCATGATTCTTGATCCCCAAATTCTTATTGTGATTTGTATCTTGTTCGTATAAATTCATTAACAACAGTGGTACAGAGAAATAAATATTACTGTAAACTTGGTACATTGGTAGCTATGTGCATGTCCTTTTGACTCGACGATCAGCGGTGGCTGCAGTTTGCATTTAGTTAGTTGGTTTTATCGCTGTGGTCTTCCTTGCTTTTAGGCCCAATAACCACTTCTTCAAGCACATGTCATGCCCTTTAGCAACCAAGCATCACAGGCGTCTCCTTAACCACTCATGTCTTTGTTGGTTGTTATTAGCCCAATCAGTCAGCACTAGTTTTGGCCCTTGCAGCTAGGCATGAAGTGAAGCCATAAATTTAAAAAAAAATATCTCTATGGTGATAACTTATTAACTCCACTCAAGCTTATAGGTGATGGAAGCTAGAATTAATGTTTGACGTGTAGTCTTGAAGGCCTCCCATTTAGTTATTAATGAAATTTTAACTCAATTTATGCACTTCCTTAAAAACTGTTAAAAAACAAAATTAGCATTTTAAATAACCAGCATTTTTTTAATGTCACTTCTCTAACATGCTGCGAGCCCTTTGACAGGATGTGACAGGTTCAATTTTGAATCCTGTCACCGATGATAAAGTTGATGGAAATATGCTTTGTGGAAGTCATTGAATGGGATTAACGTCTATTTCGCACTACAGTAATTGGGATCTAGCATCTAAGAAGTGTCCATCTTAACAGTTAAGAAATTCCCATCATGACACGTAAGAATCATCAATCGTAGTACTCATCACGCTTCATATTTATCTATTTTCTGCAGCTCAAAATCTTTGCTGGAGTGTCAAGGACTGGGCGTCTCAAGTTCGTTTGTTGGTAGTTATACCCAGTTATACTGATTACGATGGCATGGGTGGTAGACTCACCTCTAATATAAGGATATTCCACAAATAACTTTTGTCATTGATGTTTAGTATTGCACTTTGTTTATCAGAAGTTTGGCAGGACAGTCACTAACGGAATACAAATAACCTTACATAAATTAACACTTACTTAATGTATTTGCATAAATCTATTGAAAAGTATTAGTAGTTATCTAAACTTTACTCTGGGTTAGCCATGGTGAATAGACATAGTGAACCATTATAGAGAAGAAACAACCTTCAAAGTTCCAAAGTCACCATACGCAATCAAGAAGAAGTCTACAACCAGAATGCATAATGCGGTCTTTCGAAAGGAGTCTTGGAGATGATTCAATGGTCAAGAAACGTCAAGTTATTTTTCTTAATATTCATTGGAAAATGTAAATCACAATGTTGTGAAATAATCGTCTTTAATAAAACTATATGTTGAGGAAATGGATTAAAAGGGTATCTTTGTAGGTTGAGCATATAATTTTATCTTTCATCCTCATGAGCTGTAATCTTTTACAAGTTGTTACAATACATGATGTGTAAGATACATACAAACAAGAATATCTATATATACTAACGTCCAATATAAGATAGTCCACAACAAAAAAATTAACTTTTGCCATTGTTGTTTTGTATTGCACTGGCCTTATCAGAGATCTGGGATGATAGTCACTAACATGATACAAGTAACCTTAAATAAAACATACTAAATTCCTTTGTGCAACTCTATTGAAAAGGATTTGAGCTCGTTTTTTCATTGCAACCAATTCTATAGAGCATATAATTTTTGGTTGAAGTGGTGTCCATATCCTTATCCGTATCTTAACCATTCACTATGTACATTAACCACTAACTTCACTATAACACTATAGACTTTGCAAATCTAGATGACCATATTTTATTCTAAATTTTTTAAATATATACAGCAAGCTTGTGCACTGTATTGTTTTACAAGATATCCCAATACAGGAAGTGTAAGATAGATACTATATATATATAGATATACTCTGCATTTGTACATAGTTTTTTATTTTATTTCGTAACATGCTTTTCTTAACAATGGTTACGTTGTTGTTGCAATCATGCTCCGAATGTGAAACTTTTTTATTACATTTTTATTGGTTATGTCATTTTCTCATAATTTAACTAACTTTAAGTTGCTTTCATTAATGAAACAATATATATAGCATCTTAATTTTTGGTTGAAGTGGTGTCTATATACTTATCCCTTATTTTAACCATTCACTATCTTTGTTAACCACTAACTTTAATAGAGACTTTACAGATCTAGATGACCATATTCTATTCTGAAATTTTAAAATACATACATTTATTTCTAACAAGCTTTTATGCTTGTGCACTGTAATGTTTTACAAGATGTTCCCATACAGGAAGTATAAGATACAAACTGCATGTGCATATGTGTGTATATATATATGCAAAATGCATTTGTACATAACTTATTTTATTTCGGTGACAACTATTTTTGAACCATGGTTATCATATTGTTGATGCACCCGTGCTCCGAATGTGGAACATTTTAATTAACTTTTTATTGCTCGTGTCCTTCTATTGTAATTTAGCTTACCATTATTGCACCACTTTGTCTTTATTAACTGGTACCTTACTTAGCATTCCCGCTAATGCACAAAGTTTTGTTTTGCAGCTACTGATAATCAACTACAAACCTTTTCTAAAGTTGAAAGGGTCAGTTCTGTCAAGTGATCATGTTCTCCTTGTTTCGGTTTAAAACACAAATTTGTTTTGCAGCTACTGATAATCAACTAAAACCCTTTTCTAAAGTTGACACGGTCAGTTCTGTCTAGTGATCATGTTCTCCCTGTTTCGGTTCAAAACACCATTCTCTTATTACTCAACTCTCATTTGGGTTAAATACAACATTATCCTATTATTCATCTCTTGGAATTCTACTCATTCCATGTTTTCAGTGTGTGGTCCCTACAGCTAATCCTATAGGTACTCGCTTGTTTAGTTTAATTGAGTGTTTGATGGTTTTACTTTCCATGTTTTTAGGTTTCATGATTTCAAGAAAACATGTGTGAATATTTTTCCAAACTGCAATTTTTATATTTCAAGAAAACAATTTTCAATCATTCTTTCACACGGCAACTTTAATATTCTTAATGACAATAATATATATATAAAACCATTGTATTTACATTAGCAAGAAATCTACTTCCACTTTAACACCGTATTTCATTTCATCATGATCATAGACAAAATAAAGGATGTAAATGTTTTTGAATCTTTATTTCTTTAAGGGCTGTTTTCTAACAATTATTACCCTTTTGTTGTTGCAACCGTGCTCGCAAAGTAAAGATAGCAACCTTTTCCACCCGCTCAGTATTCTCTACCTGAGTGATGATGAAACCGGTTAAATTCAAATCAACCATAACTCAAAGTAATCTCACCATCAATATTTCAAACTCTACATGCAATATATACTTGCCTTGTCTTGTTCCACTCTAACAACAAAGGTACAAGTATTTTCCATCAACTCACTCTTGTCTCAGTTTGCAAGCAAGCTCACTCTTCTGACATTCTGGAAGGAAGACAATTTTGAAACGTTCTTTCAAACCCCAACTTTAATATTCTTAATGACAACAATATTTATATTAAACCATTGTATTTACATTAGCAAGATATCTACTTCGATTTTAACACACTATTTCATATCAACCTAATCATAGACAAAAGCAAGGATATGAATGTTTTCAACTTTTAATTTTCGTAAGGGATGGTTTCTCACAATGCTTACTTTGTTGTTGTTGCACAATGCTTACTTTGTTGTTGTTGCACTCGAGTTCGCGGAGTAACGATGAAAATGTTTTCAACCCGCTCATTATTCTCTACCTCTGCGATAAAGAAATTGGTTAAATTCAAATCGAACATAACTCAAAGTAATACCACCATCATCATTTCAAACTCTACATCGAGTATATACTTACATTGTCTTGTTTCCTCTTTTCCTTTAGGGAAATGTTGGAATGTTCGGTTTAACCTTGATTTAGGAATGACTGGTCTCAGCATGTGTTTTTGGGTCATAGAATTTGGTGTCCAATGGTATTTTTACAAGGTATTTATTGTTCAATGGTATTTGGTGACCATAGTATTGTTCCATGGTATTATATATAAATAATTATTTATAAAGCTCTAAAAGGTTCCATTATAAGGTAGCAAGGATGTGAGTGGAGACTAGCTCATTTGGCCCTTCTTGGCCTATTTTCTGGTTATGAAGTATCCCTATATCCCAGCAAAATCTAGCACCCGTGGTGACCTAATAACTCTAACGGGATATAACTAACTACACATGCGCTATTAAAGCTCCATTCCTAACTCGGCGAAAAACAACCACCTCCACACTCCAGCAAAGTGTTTGAGTTGCACAGATAAAGTGTGATCACTACTACGATGGATCATTCTTACCTGCCACTATGGTCATTTCTTAACTGTCGGAACCCAAGCAATGTAGTGCGCCTATAGTAGACATAAATCCGGCTGAATGACAGCCACGAAGCACATTTGTTAGTTGTTCTTGTTAATGGCAATCAACTTTTTCATCGGTGTCATTTCTGAGTTGTTGTTAACTATTGTCAAGTCTGAAAATTTGTGAGTTAACGTACAGTTAAATGATCCTCCAGTATACAGTTTTCAAATTGTTGTTAACTCTGAAGATTTGTTATGCTCAACAATACGACGACCATTAAACGCATCACCATATACATGACTTGTCAAAGACTAATTAATTTACCTAATCCAATCACAAAGGCCGAATGGGGCCCAAAAATTTGAGATATAATTACTCCTATCGACGTAACGAAGAAGACCTTCAAGTTCAGGTTAACATTCTGTAGGAGAATCGAGAGAATCAAAAGCATACAAACGAGGAACTTCAGAGAAAAATTGAAAAGCTTTAGAAAAACAACGAGGGAGCTCGAGTTCAAAGTCACGGATGTAGAGAAATTAGATAAATCTTTGTCTCTACAAGCTCAGGTCCAATGTTTTTAATTCAAGTTTTCTGATGTTTTTTTTCGTTAATAGGAAAGTTTGTGAAGATGTATAGTAGTTATTTTCTGCAAACAAAACAACTTTTTGAAGTCATTAAATACTGAACGTTGGGGACTCTCGTCACATAAAGAAGAAAGCATGTCTCTCTTGGAACAGATTATGGTTGTCAATTTTTGGATAAATGTACGAGTGAGGGCTTCCTTCTTTTTTATCAATAAAATACTATTTTTGTCAAAACAAAATCATTAAAATAATTATTTTCTTATAAATAGTATATATTTTTAATTTAAAGTCATCTCAACAAATCAATACTCACCATAATCATTATGATCATCACAATCATCATAATAGTTGTTTTCGGGTAAATAATATATATCATTAATTTAATTTAATGCTTTTCCACATATTATGTATTATCATAATAGATAAGAAATTCTACAAAATAACATGTCAACTAAAATTAGATTTGAAACATTTACAATTGAGGGTACACACCCATACACACACATACAAATTATATATATACACACACTTACTTTTACACATATGATGAATAGTAGTGGACCCAACACACACATAAAATAACTTGTCATGTAACATTATGCTAAAAAAGAAATGGTTTGGACCTCAACTTTCTAAATAAACAAATTAGCTTTAAAATTAAATTCTGTTAGAGATAATGTAGAAATGCTAGGCATGTTGCTTAGGATTGGATTGTGTGTGTCTCCTAAAGATCAGGAGATAGGTTTGAGATCCATGAGTGTAGGATCTAAGATTTGGTTTGTTGATGATTGTTACCTATATATTGTAATCATTTCTCATTTGTTAATTGAATTGGTTGAGTACCATTCCTGTGTGTGTGCGAGCCTTTGGCTCTGCACTTCCTCCTCTCCAAATTTTTAAGTTGGTATCAAAGCCATAGTGGCCTGTTGTGAAGAGCCCTTTGTGGCCTACCGTTGTGAGAGTGACTGAGTGGCCTACTGTTGAGCCCTAGTGGCCTCTTGCGTGAGCCTGATTGGAATCCTGCTGTGAGAGCCCTATGTGGCCGGTTGAGAAGCCCTGTGTGGATGGTTGAGAAGACCTTTGGTGGCCTGTTAAGAGCCGTGTTGGTGGCCTGTTGAGAAGGCCTTATGGCCTGCTGTAATAGATCTCTGTGGCTACTATGAGAAGAGCCCTTTAATGGCCTGTTGAGAGAGCCTGGTGGCGTGCCTGCGTGGAGGTAGGATCGCTGCCGAAATCGCTGGAGAGAGCTAGAGATCGTTGAGGAGGAGATGCTAAAGAGTATTCATATCACTGCTACATGTGATCACAGCTGATATTGCTGCCTGTGAATTAGAGTGAGCATGCTCCCTGTTCATGTGCAAAAGACCCGTGTGAAAGAGGCCTGTTCAAGACAGAAAAGATTGCATATCGCTCAGTAAGAACCCGCTGATCGCTACCTAAGAACGTTGCTCTGCGTGAAAGAGATGATCTGTGTTGTTGTGCACTAGAAGAACGTGAAAGAGACCGCTCGGTGTATATTGATGGGTGAAGAGATAATTACTGCTCACCGTCTAGAATAGATCGCTGAAAGAGGTGTGTGTTATTGAAGGAGGTTTGATTAACGCTCAAATTTCAGATCGCCACACCGTGAAGCCACTCCTGTGAAGATCGCTGCTAGTCATGTCATCCAGATTGTAGCGTGTGGACTCTGTGAAAAACCCCTGTTGTGGGCGACTAGTGAAACCAACAGAGAATGTGAAGGAAACGTTGTTGCTTATTGTCTTGCAAACCATGGGGTTGTTGCATTGGAGCTTGCTGAAGGAGAAATCACAGCCTGCATTGATCGCTGTGAAAGGAGAACGCTGTCAAAAGAGGAGAAAATTGATGTTGGATAGGCGGCTGCTGAGGAGAACGCTGCTATGTGCCAAACTGATAAAATTTTGGAGAATCCACCCCTCATTTATACCAACCGGGTGTGAGCTTCCATACTCGTCTCAACCATAGAAAGGAGGCAGTCAATTTACTATGAAAAAGAGCCAGAAAGATCTCAAGCTTCAGTAAAAGATTCAAGGCCTACCTTATTATTGGATCATTTCAAAGGAGAAATTGCTGCCTGATTATTGGATCATTGGATCGCTGGCGTGGAGGAAAACCATTTGAAATTATTTATTATTGCTGGCGTAAAGGAAAGCCACCTGAAATCACTGAGTTTCTACATGAATTTGAAGATTGATTAAGGAGCAATTTGTGTTGCAGATTGCGTTGGTGTATAAAGAGGAGAAATCGCTGCCAATTGAACTCACCGAAGGAGTGCTGGGCGTGAAGATTGTTGCTCTGAACTGAATGGGAAGCTGACCAATTAATTGCTGATCAAAACAATTACTTGTTGTAGATCACAACCTAAGCCTCGTTTCCTGTTAGAGAATCGCTGAAGGTTATTGCTGAAACTATCTGCGTGAAGGGAGATCGTTCCCCTTGCTTACTGCCTGTGAGATTGCTGAGAGGAATGCCAGCCCACGCTAAGTGGAGAGCCATGGAAAGTAAAGAGATGTCTGTATAATTTCCCCTTGAAGCCTGAAGAGAAGAGAAGACTGGTGTGGCTGCTGGCTTGTCCAGCTGCCTGAGTAAAGAAAAATATTATTATGTCTTCTGATATAATGTTTAATGCTGCATTAAAATTTGATTTTCATCCTAGATATGATCAATAATATCTAACAATAGAAGAACAAATTTCAATTAAGCTAGAAATGATTTTAATTGATAAGTTGTTGATTGGATTTAAAGCAACTGAAGAAACAATAGTCGATTTTGAAGCAGAGTTGAAGTTTATTACAGACTGGCTTGAAGAGCCAAAGAATGCTGAAAATATTGTCTATGTTTGCAATGAAGAAGGCATCAGGTTTGCAGAGGCTAAAAAGATGTTGTTAAATAATGAGCTAATGTTGCAGAATTACACTGCACAGAATGCAGCTGATTGTAGCCGAGCCTGGATGACAATTACTAATTTTGCAGAATTTGTTGAACCTGAAGGAAGATCAAATACTAGAATGCACTATACATCAATGTGTGAATACTTCAAGCTCTCAAACTGGAAGAGCATGAAACAGGAAAACATAAACAAATATTATCTGACAGCAACTAAGGTCAAGATGAAGGAGAAGGAGGATTGTAGAGGTCAAGGCTTGGAACCTTAAACTGTTAGATTGTTTTGTTAACTTGTAAGCCTCACTGAGACTTAGACCAGCAGGCATGTTATGTGGCATGTTATGTATTTGTTACTATAAAAAATCCATTTCTACATTAAGGGAGGATGTTAGAGATAATGTAGAAATGCTAGGCATGTTGCTTGGGATTGGATTGTGTGTGTCTCCTAAAGATTAGGAGATAGGTTTGAGATCCATGAGTGTAGGATCTAAGATTTGGTTTGTTGATGATTGTTACCTATATATTGTAATCATTTCTCATTTGTTAATTGAATTGGTTGAGTACCATTCCTGTGTGTGTGCGAGCCTTTGGCTCTGCACTTCCTCCTCTACAAATTCTTAAGTAAATCAAATTAGAAGAAAAGCTTGCATGATCTTTCTCAACCCTTAATAGAAGAAAAGGGAGACCTTGCCTTTAAAGACTGTAAATATTGTAAATATTCTTGAAAGTTCATGATATATACACATTCAAAACTTATATGATATATACATTTTGATAATAAGAAACACATTAAAACTAGCGTAGATCCAATTTTAAACCCGGATCTATCAAGCATCAAAAGGAATCTAATTTCTTGAGATGTAGATTTTTTTACCATTTGGATTTTTTTTATACTTGATGGACCGTTTAAAATAGATTTATGTTACTTTTTATTTTTTGATATTTTATTTAAGTCTATATGTAGTTTATATTTTTTATTTCTTAATGTTTTTTTATTTATGTAAAGTATAAGATGATTAAAATGACAGAATCTCCAACCTATTAATTGAAAAACATCTCACTTCTCTAGCTGCAATGATATATACATTTTTATAATAAAAAACATTCAAAAATATTAATTGTAACCATAAGTATGAATTACATCACGTTGTATTTGTTCAAAACCATTATTAATTAGCTTACGAATTACAATCACATCCATAAACTTTACGGATTACCTGATGTTGCTTTTCTTCACATATTTATATGAATAACGGACTCTCATTAAAAAAACAATGTACTATCTTTAAAAAGTATCTATAAATTATCTATATGGCATAAATAAGTGGAGAACCAACGTTAAAAGTAACGGAATCCCTCTTTATGGCATAAAATTGTGGAGAATCAACCATGCAGCGAAGCTTCGCAAGTATATCTGCTAAATATTCCTTTGTGCCTTCCTCTAACTGGGATATCATATGGTTTATACCATGGCATCTTTCACTACATTCTTCGTTCTATCCTATTTAAGCTACCTTCTCGGCCAAATATAACATATTGAAGTAAAGAAGCAGTATCGCTTCAGAAATGGTGAAAGTGCTTAGTTTGATTTTGAATCGTGCAGGGAAGTTACAGGCAGCTCTCCTTTGGCAGGAAGGAGAATGATACTATGATCCATGATAGTCTGCTGACTAATAATGTTGGCAGTCGAAGTTATACAGTACATTGTGTAATTGTTCATAATAGAGATCTCAGTGCATTTGAAATTTATGTTGTTAGATACAGTATTCGATGTTTAGCTTTGCCCAGTAATTAGACCGCCACTCCTGCCTGCCAAAGGAGAATTGCCCTGCGACTGCACTGCACAATGCGGCCATGCAATCAGCCATAATATCAGCATTGGATGAGGGACTATGTATTCTCTTTGGCAAATCAATCTGAGTAAGTTCTTCCATTCATCAGCTAATAATAATGTTTTAGCCTGCATTAAACAGATTCGTATATATTAAGATTTGCAACTTCCTTGTCTAGTCATTGAAGCTTCCGTGACTATGACTGCATTGTTCGCCATTATACAATCTAAACTCATGTGTTTCTAGAAGCCATGGAATCTCGTCCTAATGATTTCCAAACGATGGCCGTTGTAAGATTACAACATCACCAGATATGATAGAATATATTAGGAAATATAATATTTTTATTTGCCAAGATATGACAGTGATACAGTAGCCATTATTGAAGTGAGAATAATGGCCACATTTGTCTATAACTTTATATTGCAGTACATCTTTGCCGCTCTTCCTTCAGATTCAATCCAACATGAATTTGAACTTCTTGCATCTAGGAAAGCATATATATGTCCGTAAACTAACTACGCCATCGCTGAAATCGATTCTATCATGTATCTTTTTTCTGTTGACTTGTGATGAACAGAAAAGGAGATCAAAGCCACTGAACCAGAAATTTGATTTGTACGCACATCGGCACTAAAGCCTGGATTAAAAACCTTACTTTCGTGGGATGATAGATTTTTATATGGAATGGCAGTGCTGAATAAAAGCGATGACTAATGAGCTAAGGATTCTATAATGTCATGAGATTCGATATCATTATTATATTTTCATATATCATATTAGAGATAACTGCTTATACGAAATATAACTTTCAAAATGTATTTTATTATTACTTAGCTTCCTTTTTATAGAATAAATGATAGAAACTGCGTACTTATTCTAAAAGATAACAGTCTATAGTTTCTGTATTTCATAGAATAACTGATAGTTAATGTATGGATGGTTGGAGTATAAATGTCTCATTTAGGGAATAATATAATATGTGGACTCATCGTATTTTTGATTATAGGTTTTGTGTTTGGTTTTAAATATTCATCAACATTTATAAGTTTCGGCAAACTTTATTAACCATTGTGTTTGGTTTCAAATGTTTATCATGCTTTGGTGTAATCCCAAACCTTACTAAGGGCCACTCTTGATGATAGGTCATAGGTTCAATGATTCTACAACTATTAGCTTAACTTTAACTCTAATCACTTAAGGCTTAGTCCAAGTGCATTAGGCATCTATGAGTCTAGCTAATGTGGAGTCATGTAAGAGTCTAATTCCTAATAAAATCTTTCTAACTCCTAATAAACTCCTCCAAACTCCTAATAAACTCATGCATCTAGTAGTTGGGCATCTAGCTAATATAAAGTTCATATTACATGTTTAGGTTTTCCATATAGATATAATTAGGTTTACGATTCTTTTTAAAAGAGGTTAGGACATAGATTGTTATGTGTTTTGCATTCAACCTTATAACTCACTCAAGCATAACAGAATACTCGTACAATGCTAAATCACTCCAAATTTCTGAATGTTAAGCGTACAATGCATCCCTCTCTAAAAATTTTACAACCATATTTTTTTGTTGTACAGACTTTCATTGAAAATTCAAGCAAACGTATATAATCTTAGAAAGTGTGTATGTTTGACGAGGCCTCTACGTTTAGATCAGAACTTTTAGCAGGGTACCTCTCGTACGAATCCGAAGAAGAATAATTGTGAAAGTAGTTAGCAGTGTTAGATTTTTATCATTTAATCAATATGATCTAGGATATTATCTGAGAGAATAACATGTACAACAATAATCATAAGAGACAAGAGACGCAAAGAGTTTTCCTCAAGGAAACCATAAAGGAGAAAACCCCGCAACTTCTTTAGAGATAGAATGAGCAGGTCAATAGAAAAAAGTAAAACTAAAAAACACAAAAAAGATCTTCGACAGTTGTTCCATTTCTCACTTGTGTAAGCTCTTCTTCTCTCACTCATACACTATAGTTAAGTGAGTGTGTCTTTCAAATAGAGAGTCTCACTCTCTATTTATACTAGTTTTCCACTTGATAATTACTTACGAGGGTCGACCTCACTAGGAGAGTCTAGTAACCCTAGTACCCCTCAACTATGGGGACCATTTCCCCGGCTTACAATGGAGGGTTAACCTCTGTGAATTTACATGACTTTATTATATTAATGATTCTCCTGATAGGAACATCACTGTACAATGAAATACAACATAATATATACAAGTGAATATATTCTGAAGTTACAAATACATCAACACTCCCTCTTAACTAGGAAGGTATTCTCTTGACATAGTTCATAAGCACAAGTCTTCATCACAAGATCATCATCAAAGCTGGATCATCATCATTGATCCCGCTATCTCGAGCACATGGTGCTATCTCTTAATTCTACTCATCACAGGAAGTTCTAAAGAGCAAGCCCTTTTTCATGCTACTTATAGGCCTAGTATCCATGTAGGTCTTCTTCTTCAGCGCTTGTATCATCGGCATGGTAGGACACACCTACTACCATCTGAGAAATGCTCCATCACTTTCCTCCACCGTCATGGTAGGACACACCTACTACCATCCAAGAAAAGCCCCCAGCACTTACATCCACTGGCATGGTAGGACACTCCTACTACTATCCAAAGGCAGGCCCCAGCATTTACATCCACTGGCATGGTAGGACACACCTACTACCATCCAGGGAAAGGCCCCATCACTTACATGCACTGGCATGGTAGGACACACCTACTATCATCTAGGTAAAGGCCCTAGCACTTACATCCACTGGCATGGTAGGACACACATACTACCATCCAGTGAAAGGCTATGCACTTACATCCGTCGGCATGGTAGGAAACACCTACTACCATCTAGGGAAAGGATATGCATTTACATCCACTGACATGGTAGGAAACACCTACTACTATCTCGGGAAAGTCTATGCACTTACATATGTCGGCATGGTATGACACACCTACTATAGTCTGAGGAAAGGGTCTGCACTTACATCTGATCATGGGAGGAACCAATCCTGCCACCATGTCAGAAAGGCACAGCATTGATATATGACCATGGGAGGAACCAATCCTACCACCATGTTAGAAAGACACAACACTTACATATGAGCATGGGAGGAACCAATCGTACCACCATGTCAAAAGGCACAACACTTACATCTGACCATGGGAGGAACCAATCCTACCACCATGTCAGAAAGGAATAACACTTACATATGACCATGGGATGAACCAATCCTACCACCATGTCAGAAAGGAACACGGACTCATCACTTCCTCTCGGAAGGAACTTCGATCTAGAGAACACCAAACTTCTCCCTAAAGTACTCAAACTTCACTCTGTCCATTTCTAACATAGAATCATATCAAGGATGATTACATCCAAGGATAACCTACGAGCTTTGTTAAGAATGATTACATTAGAGGACAACCTACAAGACTATTTACGTTTGAGCAACCTATGAGCTTCGCTAGGATTTTATGCTTAGACAACTTATCTCACTAGCTATGCTAGAACTCCCTCTTTCGAGAGATATAGATTTGTATCACAAACTGGAGCTTCATTGCTCCTCTCTCGACTGTACTTAATGCCATGCATGACTGCTTCCTACTAAACCAAGAGATCACACCTGATCCCATACTGAAGAAACACGTCAAAGTGCTCTTCCTCTTAATGGAACTTCCTGCCCAATCTGAATCCACATAACCTTCTAGGTTATTCTTCTGATTTGGCTCATACTTGAGCCCATAATATACTGTACCATTTAGGTACCTCACTACATGATTTGCAACCATCGGGTGAACATGTCTCGGATCCATCAGGAACTGGCTCAATGTGTTCACAACAAACCAAATATATGGTCTCGTATTCCTTAGGTACATCAAAGATCCAATCATCTAATGATACATCGTGGCATCAACCGAATCTGACAAAGCATCACTCAATAGCTTCATGCTCGATGCCATAGGTTTGTCATGGCCTTGTAGTCCATCATCCGGAACCTATTTAGGATCTCGATTGCATACTTCCCTTGTAGCAGGGAAATTCCATCCACATTCTACCACACCTCCATGCCTAAAAAGTAGTGCATCATATCCAAGTCCTTCATCTCGAACTTGGCAACAAGTCTCCTTCTTGCAACTTTAATGAGTTACTCTTTTCTGTCAGGAACAAGTCATCGACTTATAACAAGAGCATCACTGGTCTTCCGCATTCAACCTTGAAGTAAAGGTTGGAATCCGCTTTACTCCTAGTAATGCCTAGAGACATCAGTAAGTTCTCCATCCCGTCATATCATGTCGAACCTCAGTATCTTCTCCAGTCACTCCATCTGAAGTGGAGCATCATTTTCCCTCTTCCTTTCGTACTCTATGCATTGAAACATTCTGTACTGGAGTGACAAGTAGCTTCCTCTACTACTAATATTCTATCTATCTATCTAGGGTCACTGGATACCATGATCCTTTATCTTGAAACTTTTCAAAATTTCTTCTCACACCCATCTGTGAGCTTGTCATCCTCTATAGGCTTTCATCTTCAACCATGTAGAAAAGGTTAAGGTCTTCATCACTCCAGGTGATCTTAAAGCTCCTTATGTATGAGTTATCCCATGGGTTCCTTCTGAGATCATACAAGGCCTTCTTTCTTTCTTTGTATGCGTGAGTCTGACTGTCATGTGTCTCGACTTCCAGTGGCTCCAAATGTCTCTTCGTATTCTATGCCTTCTTTCGGTGAGAAGCCTCGTGCTATGAATCTTACCCTTTATCCGACAATGTCGTCATCTACTGCATGCTGGATCTTGTAGATCCATATGGAATATAATATGGACTTCCCTTTAGGTCTTCAACATCATATTTCAGCCAACATTCTTCATTTTGGATTATTAGAGTGAATCTTGAACTGTCATCACTTGTTCTTTGGAACAGATCTCATCCTTCTTTTCTTGTAGGCAATTGTAAGCAATCTTTCTTACAGGTCAAATGAACTAGTTGTATGGTTATAAACATTTCATAATGCATATTTATAATGGCAAATTCTTATGCATAAAGATATAATCATGCAACTATTTTTCATCGAGAGAAGTGAGGTGCTCCCTAGACCAATATGGGGGAAATCCTGGCACATTATTCATGTTATGCTGGTAGACATAAATAAAAATATTAAATATTAAAAAATATAAAATGAAAAATATAAATTACATATTGACTTAAATAAAATATAAAAAAATGAAACGAGCATAGATCCATCTTAAACCTAGATCTATCAAGTACTGAGAGGGATCCAAATGGTAAAAAAATGTACACCTAAAGGAATTGGATCCCTCTCAGTGCTTGGTAGATAATGGTAAATTCATAAACATTTCATAATGCATATTTATAATGGAAAATTCTATGCATAAAGATATAATCATGAAACTATTTTAGCCAATACAATATTCATCCATATCTCATGAAAACTTTATAGATGCCTTCCATCTCTACCTTGACACCATTGAGATTGTGCACTAATCCAATATCTTAGAAAAGAGGTTTCATTCTAGATAAGTAGCAATGGAGAATTGTATAGCACCATGGGATACTTACCCATCACATGCATATTAGTAGTATACTTTCGTTAATGCAAACATTATATCATGCATAGCACGTCAACTGAATATAAACAAATGCATAACAAAATAATATCATGAAATGACAATTGAATACTTATCTTTATTCGTTTCGTGAGTATACTGCTTCTTGATCCTTTAACTTGATCATCTTGTTCATTCAATAACAATATCATTTCTTATCCAAATGCTAAGATGGATAAGAAGTTCTTCAAGAGTTGATTCCTTCATATTCCCCATCGCTTGAGGAATCTTCTTTGGATCGTGAGAGCTTAATATCTAGTTGCTCCCATTTTCTCTTCTCTTATTATGAGTCGACCTTCTTCTAGTGCAGACTCTTCCTAGATTTTACTAAAGGTAATCACTTCCTTCTGGCACACATTCCTCTAATGAATGAATTCCATCATCTTGGGATCCCATTCAAGGTGGTTATAACAATATCTTATTCTTCTTGGATTTATTTGTCATAGCACTGAACACTTCTTTTTGGTTTCTTCAAGGATGACACATGAGAAATGAGATGATATTTAATAGAAAATGCAATGATTCTCTTGGATCTAGCCTTAGCCTCATCTCCATCTGGGTCTTATAAATTCTTTACTGAAATACTGATCTAAGTCAATTTCTTCAAGTATCATGGAGTTCCTATACTTTTTCTGATTTATATTCTTCCCTTCAAATAGCTTGGTCAAGGAATCAAACGTCTCTTTAGGTGTATTTAGGTAAGGCACTTGTGGTATAAGGTGATCCTTGATAGAATCAACAATAATCCCCTTGGCCTTGACCAAGTTCTTCTTGTGTAAGGATTTAGCTTCATCTCCCTTTGGAACTGCAACCTCTCAACTTATTTAGGTGTCCAATTCAGTTTCTTCAAGAACCAGTGAGATTCCATACTTCTATGCTTAGGAGTTTTCAGCTTCACCAGGCTTGTCATCAAGCTGGTGTGATTATTCATTTTTAAATGAGAACTTCAAATGTAAATAGCAAAATATTAGATCTTACCAATTTGAGGTGTCCGTCTTGGTTCCGGATCTAGCTGATTTAAAGTTTGTCAGAGAAACCGTAATTTTCAAAACTTGGAATATTTCAGATCTGATTGGATAGAAAGATGCACCTCCTCAAAGAAAGTTGAGCACCATACTCATTTTCCCAAAACTGTGATCAGAACTGCAAAATATCCAATGCCCTAGTTTTCTTCAATTTCTTCTATAGAATTGCCTCATATTTTTTCTGCAATATATATGAAAGCACTACTCCTCTGTGTATGAAACTTCACACTAAGGTAACCTCATCTATCCCCTTTCCAACACCGCATGTTTGAGCAAAATTGGTTTCACTAATTGGAACTTATGAGATTTTTCCCAAGGTGACTTATTTCAGGACTGTTCAACATAGAAAACTTGTACAAACTTCCACGTGTCATTGTTTCATCTTCGGAGTCTAAAACATTTACCACATAAATTAAAGTATGTTCCCTATCTAGAACATCTTGTGAAATTTCATATGGACCTTCATAGCCCTAGATATAGCAATTTTCCCTTGGTGTCTTGTTTAGGGATGAATCGAGAGAGAGGTTGGAACCCTGATTTGGAGGAATCATATCTCCCATAATATATTGAACATGATTGTGAAATGCTTACACATGGTCCACTAGGAATTTATCTTTGTCCTGTAAAAGTTTTGGCTCCTGAACCTTCTCCAATCTCCAGATATAGCGAATGCACCAAACTGATTAGTTTTAGTCTTTTAGGGTTTTCTTGTCGAGGGTCAAATTAGCGTTTGACTTTCTCGAAGTTTTACCTAACCAAAAATTTTGATCTTGGTCTCTAAATTTATATTTTGAGTAGGAGAGAAATCCTATTCTAGGCTCACTCAAAAATTCATCTTTTGTGAAAAACCCTAATTTCTCGCAGTAGTGAGAGGTCAAAAACTGAAAATGCCCGGAATCAAATTCTGCTTCGACAGAAAGATGTTTCCTTCAATGGATAGTTATCCTAGCCTAATTTTGCTAATGATATGTGGAGAGACCCAAAAAGTAAAAGCCCCTTGCTTCTGCAATTGCATAATATCTTCTTCTCACGTTAGCTCTAATACCATGTTAGATTTTTATCATTTAATTAATATGGTCTAAGATTGTATCTCAGAGAATAACATGAACATAAATAATTGCAAGATACATCAGACACAAAGAGTTTTCCTCGAGGAAACCATAAAGGAGAAAACCCCGCAAATTCCTCAGAGATAGAATGAGCACCAATAGCAAAAGTAAAACGCAAAAACACAGTGATGATCTGTGACAGTTTTTCTCTCTCTCACTTCTGCGATCTCCTCTTCTCTCACTCATGCACTACAATTGATTAAGTGTGTGTTTCAAATATAGATTCTCACTCTTTATTTATACTAGTTTTCGACTTGACAATTACTTACCAAGGTCGACCTCACTAGGAGAGTCTAATAACTCTAGTACCCCTCAACTATGGGGACTATTTCCATGACTTACAATGGAGGGTTAACCTCTATTACTTTACATGACTTTATTATATTAATGATTCTCCCGATAGGAACATCGTTGTACAATGAAATACAACATAAGATATACAAGTGAATACATTCCGAAGTTACAAATACATCAACAAGTAGGTCGAATCCTTTGTTTTCCCATTTCTTTGTAACTACTTGGATCATGCCTCATACGTAAACTAGATGTATACATGTTTGCAAATACACAAAAGTCTTCCCATCAAAAGAGGGTAGGCCTGGCGATTTAGTTCTTATAACTTTGACTTTTAAGTCTTCTTGGACTGATTTCTCCTCCCAAGTACAAAATTTCATGTCAGTAGTTTTCATATATTGAATTCTATTCATTAAAGCAACATATTCCTCGAAATTGTCTTCAGTACTCTCTAATGTCGTGCGTTGGCGCAGTGGCCTCAACTTGATTTGCTTCATTCTATGAGCCTTCCTATTGACCCGAAGCACATGATTCCAACTCGAACAATCATTTTAGTCCGTTGCAGGAGTCCAAGGATACAATATTATATCTACTTTTCCAAAATTCAACCATGAAATGAACACTGATAAAGAAATCAGAGCATGAACATCTTTCCGCTTGCTACATCGCCAAAAAAACAACACCTATCAAGATTAAATCACATGTAAATCCTCCTAGAGAAAATTCTATATCAGTATTTTCATTATAAAAAACAACCTATGTGAGCCTACAAAGGCAAACATCACTTTATTATAGAAAGAAATCATAGAAAACAAGAGAAATTCGTAGAAACATAAAGGGAAAGGAAAATTGAAACCTTATCCTCCGCGAGTCAACTTGAGCAGATTCTGGCATAAATTATAGAATCAATGCTTTTGAATGCACAAGACAGTGGAAATAAATGGATCCCATATATTGTATAGTGTTAAAGATAGAAATGAAGGTGATGAATCTTGAATGGGTAAGGTTGGAATGGGATTGTCCATTCATTACCGATACGGTCCAATCAAATCAAACTTGTATGCTCTACTCATATTATATAGTCAAGGCCAATCAAAATTATTTGGCACGATGATATTATTCAATTGAATCCAATGGAAATGCCAATTTGCATCATCCCACGAACTTCAATTATTTACCGTTATGGAGATGACATTAAGATTAAGAGTTGTTGAAGTTTCTAGAGATTCTACCAGAAATAATAGGAATTTAATGTAGGATAAAAGAAAGGATGTTTTATTATGGGGTGATTTTTGTTCGATTATGTAATTTAAAGAAAAAAGGTTTTAATGTTTAAATCAAAGTTTTGATAGTACAAATGATTTATTATGTAATTTTAATAACCTCAAACTGTACTTCCTATATTTTTAGCCATATTTTGAAGATGACTTGCTATACTTGTTTCTCTCCCTTTATATTTTTAGCCTTATTTTGAAGAGTGCTTGCTATACTTGGTTTTATGTATTTTTCTTTAAGAGAAGAGTTGTGATGTGTTGATTTAATTGTGTTTATCTTGCTTTGATTGATTACATTTTGGGAACCCCTTTGCTTTCACGTGGCACATTAATTCACTTGGTGGTGCGCTACGATGGGTGTTGTTCAAAATTCATAATTAACAATTTAAAAAAAAAATAGATAATTAACATTTGATAAGTACAGTTCGAGATAGTTGGAAAAATTAAACTTCAACTTCAACTATTCGATTATTTGATAAAACTATTAGCTTAAATGCATTGATGATACAACTATTAGCTTAAGTTCAACTCTAATCATGACTTTTACATTGCAACTGTCGATATATTAACTTTTAAATTAACTATTAGATACAACTATTAGCTTAACTCTAATGTTTCTATAGTTATTAGCTTAACTTTAACTCTAATCATAGTTATATTGGATAAATATTAGATTAATTATTACCTTGACTCCAATAATTCTAGAACTATTAGCTTAACTTCAACTCTAATCGCGGTTACATTGGATAACTATTAGATAACTATTAGACTATTCCAATAGTGATACAAATTTTAAATTAAATTCAGATGAACTCCATCTCTTAGCGTGAGAAATCGAACTTCATTGCAGTGAAACCATGCACCTTGAACAATCAGTTAGGTAATGTATAGCTCATATGACAGTTGAACTCCATCTGACAGTTGGGAGTCGAGTTAATGTGCATAATGCTTCGTCTAACTCCATTTGGAGGCTAAGATATGAGATAACTCGAATTTGTTATATTAATTACAATATCTTTATATTAAATTTTAAATTAACAATTAGATAAAACTATTAGGGTAAACCCATTGATGATACAACTATGAGCTTAACTTGAACTATGAGTTTAACAACCATAAATTAACTGGTTGTTATATTGGGTTAACTATTACATACAAGTAATTAACACATTCTTTAGGGAAGAAAACATCATCAATGTGTGAAATATATACCTCTCGGCGTATTTCAAACATATTAATCTTAGTAATATGGTTATTGTTAGTTCTAAATATTTACAGTGATAGGTGTATATATATTAAAATTTTGGGGTGGACTACCATCTATGTTTTTTTCATCTATGAATGAGAATGAGACATGTGTAATGTCCAAATTGATTCTATGGGCATCGTCCAAAATTCAGCAAGAATGAGACAAGTGTACTGTCCATATTGATGCTATGGGAGTCAGTACAAAATTAAACGATAATGAGACAAGTGTATTGTCGAGATTGATTATATGGGTTTCGTTGAGAATTAATAATTAATAATTTCAAAAAAATAAAAAATAGCTTAATTAACAAGTGATAAGTACAGTTAGTGATAATTGTAAAAGTTAAAATTAATCTTCAACTATTTGATTATTAGATAAAACTACTAGCTTAACTCAATCTGTTATTACATACAACTATTAGCTTAACTTCAACTCTAATCACTTAAGACTTAGTCCAAGTGCATTTGGCACCTAGGGGTCTAGCTAATATGCAGTCATGTAAGAGTCTAACTCCTGATAAAACCCTTCGAACTCCTAATAAAATCCTTCAGCTAATTAACTTGTACAATCCATGCTACTTGGAAAATTTAAACTTCAACTTCAACTATTCGATTATTATTGCATACAACTATTTGATTATTAGATACAACTATGAAATTAATTTCATTGATGATACAACTATTAGCTTAACTTCAACTCCAATAATGACTTTTACTTGAAGTGCACTTCCTAATATATTAATTTTTAAATTAACTATTATATACAACTATTAGCTTAAACTTCAACTTCAACTATTCCTACTATTCCATTATGATTACATACAACTATTTGATTATTAGATACAACTATGAACTTAATTCCATTGGTGATACAACTATTAGCTTAACTTCAACTCCAATAATGACTTTTACTTGAAGTGCATTTCCTAATATATTAAGTTTTAAATTAACTATTAGATACAACTATTAGCTTAATTCCAATGATTATACAAAGTTATTAGCTTAACTTTAACTCTAATCGTGGTTATATTAGATAACTATTAAGTTAATTCAAATTGTGATACAACAATTAAATTAAATTTAAACTAATGTGATAATTAAAAAGCAGTAATAAAAAACTATTAGATTAATGCGCAGTTGTACTCTTGACTCCATCTCTTAGTTTAACAAGTCGAATTTTATTACACATGGTTTATGCACCGCCCATTGAGCTTTCTACTTGACAATGTAGCATCATGAAAACAAAAAGTTAGATAATATAATCCAAGAATAATAAGCTCACTACAATCTAAACTATCTATTAATGAGTCTCAATATGTCAAATATATACATATTAATCTTATTTTCAAATTAATATGTTTGTTATTAATATATTTGTTGATAGTATAGATAAATACAAGAGTGTAGACAGACCGACGATTGTTGGGCATTTTGTGCGTGTACATGGCCAAAAATTAATATGTTTGTTATTAATATATTTGTTTTAGAGGGTAATGTCCAACTTTTAGCTTTTAATTAAAAAGACTGTTGGTTAATCGAATGCCACAGGTGTCTGAAAGTGCAGATCCTCAACATGTTTCCTCCTAGACATTCTCCACGCCATAGGCTGCATGCCACCGCCTGCAAGAACCAAACGATATCTTCACATAACTTCAATAAATTTCATTCGATTTCTTCCCATTTTCGTTTCGATTTCCATCTTCTGTCAAGAAAATCAGCTGGTAATCATGGCTGCTTCTAGACTAACTCGTCTTTCTGTGGGTTTCCTCCAGAATGATCCATTAACACAAGCCGCTGCAGGCATCCTCGGACATTTCATGAGTAGACCTAGGACATTTCATCATTAGTAAGCCATTTCATCAATTTCTATAGCCATTTCATCTCCAATTTCTGTCAAGTATGCAACATTATATAATTTTCTCAGATCCCAGGATTTTAGACTAGGACATGGTGCATAAAATTGTCCACCGGGAACGTCTGCTCAGATTATAATAGATCCTCATTTCGATGACGAGCAAAAGTCCAGAGTCTTTGGTGAGATGCTGCCACCTGAATCTGTAACAATGGATGGATATGTCATAATATTTTATTTATCAATATTATTGACCATCACAGATTCTTCTTAATCATGGATTTAATAATCACCAATTAGTGAACATCTTAATGATGCAACTCGAGAATCAAATCTCCGTTCACGATAAAATTGTAGGTTTATTTATTAGCCTCGAAAAGACTGAGATTTCGTAGGTTTATTTATTAGCCTCGAAAAGACTGAGAAAAGATATTTCAGATTAATAGAGGCACCAAATTTAAGTTTAAAGAAATGTTTTGTATAATAATAATAATAATCTATTTTTAAGGTCACCGCCAAGCAAGACACCAAATACAGAGGTGTACATACACTACTCCTTGGATTTGAACCCGTGACCTCCTAAGAGGAAACACATATTCTTAACCATTAGGCCCACTCATGATGTAGCAAACTTATTTTCAATGGATTTCAAAATAGATCAGTGTTCTGAGCATAATCTCTAAAACACAATTATCCATTCTGGCCGTTTCCCTTAATTATATTTAAAGCTCCGGGTTCCAAGCATAATTTCTAAATGCCAATTATCAATTCTTGTTGTTTCCATGAAATTATGGACACTGTTGCTCCATGTAGTTACGATAGGTCAAAAAATTAAATTTGGTGCATATTTACTATAAGCATAAAATAACATCGTGAAATCATTTTTTTAATAGTTTTGTTTGACAAATTTTTTGGTTTGAATCTCTATATGCCTTACGATATGGAGAACATAGAGGAATCCATAGAGATATTTATGCTTTTTTTATTTATGTTAAATTGACTTGTGTTAGAAAACCAAGTGAAAGAAAATGAGTAAAATTATTAACCAAACATTAATTCAACTTTCATTTCTAGGCAAGGAGTACAGTGTTAGAAGATAAGTTTGAATAACAATTTCCAAATTTCTTATAACATATGCTCAATAATAATTGATTGATCTAATTTGAACTCTTTTAAATAAACTATTAGATACAACTATTAACTTAACTTCAATGATTCTACAATTATTAGCTTAACTTCATGCTTAATCACGGTTATATTGGAAAATTATTAGCTTAACTATTAGATACAATTATTACATTAACTCCAATGATTCTACTTGACTATTAGCTTAAGTTCAACTCTAATAGCTTTGAGTTTTAGTCGAAGTACATTTGGCACCTAGAATTCTAGCTAAATAAAATAGTTCGAACTCCTCATAAACTCCTCAAACTTCTAATAAACTCCTCCATGTGGCACTTGGGAATCTAGCTAATTACACCAATAGGTGTTTATATTTTTAACTCGATAGAGTATATATCTTAGAATTTTTTGGTGAACTACCATCTATCAGTTTTCATCTCTAATAGTAATTTATTAGATAACTATTAGATAACTATTGCTTATTAAATAAAATTTAAATAGACATGATAATAAAAAATTATTCAATGGATATGTAGTTGTACTTCAAGGTTCTATCTATTAAGTTCTCTCTATTCATATTCATGTTGCATTTGACAACTATTCGAGGACACCCATTAACAGTTGAAGAAGATTTTGAAGAATTGCAATTTTTTGTTTCTATAAACCATAGAAAGGAAAGAACGAAAACAAAAAAACATAAACTGTAAACGGAAATAACAAAAAATAAAAATGAAACCAAACAAAAAAACACGAAAAAAGAAAAAACAACACACTAGATAAAAGAATGAATATAGAGAATATAAAGGTACACTGATTAAGGGTGATAGAGCTAAATTATAGATGTTGAAGAAAAGGTAAAAAAAACAATTTGAATCTAAAATACATAAATATTAAGTACATATATTTTCATTAATTAAATACTTTTGGGATTGTTGAAGAATGTAATATTTTTTGTCAAACGCATTATTAATTGGTTAGTTAGTTGATTAGTTGATTTGGTCAGCTTATCTTGATTACTGACCTATATTATTTTCTGGCTCATAATATTGTTGTTATGTAGTCCTATATATGCTGCTTAATAATGAGAAGGCAATAAATATGTTGAGTTGTGTTTTCCGTTAATTATTGTTTCTTCTTTAATCTTTAACATGGTATCAGAGCATATGGCCTCATCCATTTCCTGGCTAAAACTTTTCACATAGTGGAAAGCACAAAAAAACAGATGGAGGTTGTGATTGAAGCCGGAACACATCAGCGTGGAGAAATTGGGCGTAATTTTTTTCCTCTCTTGGAGCGGCAACTCACCTTGTCCCTATTGGAAACTGCGGTATCTGAAGAAGCACCACACTTTTTATTCACACAAAGTGCGGTGCCACCACACTTTTTACATAGACAAAGTCCGGTGCCACCACTCTTTTTATTCACACAAAGTGTTGTGCCACCACACTTTTTACATAGAAAAAGTGTGATGTCACCACCCTTTTTATTAGCACAAAGTGCGGTACCAATGGGTTCCACCGTACCTTTTATACATACAAATTGTGGTACCACCGCCCTTTTCACTAAGCCAAAGTGCGGTGATCCAAGGTCACTTACACTAACTCTTTGGTACTGCCCTTTACTAGATATACAAGTTGCGGTGCTTGATTTATACAACTTACCAAAAAAGAGAGGGAGATCTCTAGTTAGTTAGACAAGCATGGATACTACTAGCAAAATAAATTTGAAGCAGATCTCTGGACTTGTACTCGCTGGTACCAACTATGAGTTTTGGTCTATCAAAATGAAGATGTTTCTCCAGCTCAACAAATGTTGGGATATGGTTGAAACTAAGTTCAAAGAACATAATACAAATGCTCTGGCTACAATGAATAATTCCCAAAACAATGCCTTAGAAGCTCGTCGAGACCGAGATTTGACAGCCAAAAGGTTGATCCAAAGTTAAATCGAGGAGTCCATTTTCCCACATATCTCAGGAGCTATCGGTACACATCAAGCTTGGAATCTTCTCACATCCTCCTACAAGGTAATAGACCGAGTAAAAATGGTAAGATTGCAAACCCTTCGAATTCAGTTTGAAAATGAAGGAAACAACAGCTGTAGTTCAATTTATGACTAGGGTTTCGGGCATTGTGACCCAATTTCAAACACATGGAAAACCTCTAGAATAAAAGGTAGTTGTTCAGAATATTCTAAGGTGTCTCACCAAAAAAAATTCTATGGTAGTGATTTCCATAGAAGAAGAAAAATATTTGTCTTAGTTCATCCTAGAAGAGTTGACTAGATCCCTTCTATATCATGAAGCTCAACTCAATCAAGAACAAGAGTCATTGACCAATGCTTTCAGCACCCAAGCTTGCTTCAACAAAGGTCAAGGAAGAGAAGGATGAGGTAGAGGAAGAAGAGGTCGAGGGTCTCCTCATACAGTGGACATAAGCAGTCATGAACATTCAGATCACTTAGAGTACTCTCACAACTCTCAAGTTTAGAGGGGGAGAGGAAAGAGATGGACTAATAAGTCCAATATTCAATGTAACAACTACAAGAAATATGGCCACTATGAACGAGAATGCAAAAAGAAGCAAGCAGACCAGAATAGTCATAGAGCTAATGTATCTAAAGAAGAAGAAGGCTTGTAAGAAGTGATGTTTCTATATTACCAAGCTACTGAAGAACACTACAACTTAGATCTAAGGGTACTAGATTGTAGGTGCTACAATCACATTACATGGAACAAGTCACTATTCTCCAGTTTGGATTCCTCTGTTGTCACGAATATCAAGCTAGGAGATGACTTTCTAGTTCTAGTAAAAGGAAAAGGTATTGTTCCGGTACTTACAAAGAAGAATGAAAAGAAGTTTATTCATGATTTTTACATGTACTACATCTGAATGTAAATTTGATCAGTATAGGTCAATTACTTCAAAACTGGCATGATCTTAGATTTTATGATGCATACTATGTTATTTATGATAAACCCTGCAGTAAGAGACTCATAGCCAAAGTTGAAATGACCAAGAACATAATATTTCCTCTCAGTCTCAGGAGCCAACCTTCCATTGTCTGTAGCCTATACTATTTCTAATCTAGATAAATTTTGTTATGGAATTGTAAATTTGGCCATCTTCCCTTCAAGAGTCTCAATCTCCTACACAAATAGTCCATGGTCACGGGGTTACCAGTTATACATGAACAATCCAGTTCTTGTGAGGATTGTATCATTGGGAAACATCAAAGGGACAACTTTTCCACTTCCAAATATCAAGCCAAAGAACATCTTGAGATAGTTCATACAGACCTCTATGGGCCCATGCAAACCCAATCCATAGGAGGAACCTTTTATTTTATGACATTTATTGATGATTTTAGAAGGAAAACATGGATTTATTTCCTCAAGAACAAATCAAAGACCTTCTCCATGTTCAAAGAGTTCAAGTCCCTAACTCAGAAGCAATATAGAAAGTTCATTAAAGTGCTCAGGTTAGATGGTGGAGGTGAATATGATTCACATGAGTTTTCTAACTTCTGCAAGAAGCACGGCATCCAGAGACAATTCACCACTGAATACAATCCACAAAAAAATGGAGTTGTTGAACCAAAGAATATGACCATCATGAACATGGCCTATAGCATGATGTAACACAAGAAGCTATTAGATGAGTATTGGGTTGAATTTGTTGCATGATCAGTCTATTTGCTCAACAGATCACCCACGGTGAGTGTCTAGGACAACATTCATGAAGAAGCATGGAGTGGAACTAAGACTAGTGTTGCGCATCTAAGAATTTTTGGCTCTATTGGATTTGCTCATGTACCTAATGAACTTAAAAGAAAGATGGAAAAGAAGAGTGAGTTGTTTATTTTCACTAGTTATAGTGAGAAACACAAGGCTTACAAGTTGTATAATCATGTCACCAAAATATTATGGTGGGAAGAGATGTGAAATTCCTTGAAGAAAAATGCTAGACTGATCCTTTAGACATATAACAACAAGAAAGTTCAAGTCTGTCAGATCTACCTATCAGAATTCCAAGATTGGAAATACAATATGAAGAAGAAACACGAGGAGATAGTCCGCCTGAGAACCTGAAAACTAGAATTTGAGAGAGTTATATGAGCAAACTCCTATTATTAATGATCAACTTTAGTATGATTTTTTTCACGTCAGCCCACATATTTTGACGAATCAGTAAAGGATGCACACTGGGTACAAGAAATGAATGAAGAAATTGATGTTATTAAGAAAAAACAAACTTGGTATCTTGTTGATATCCCTGCAGACAAAACCAGTATTGGAGTCGAATTGGTTTATAAGACCAAAGTAAATGAAAAGGGAGAACTTGAAAAACATAAGGCAATGTTGGTTTCCAAAGGATATGCACAATAGTATGGTGTATATAATGATGGAACATTTTCTCCCATAGCAAGAATGGATACCATCACAGTTGTACTTTCCATTGCATCACAAAATCACTGACATGTTTATCAATTGGATGTGAAATATTACTTTCTTAATGGTATTCTAGAAGAAGAAGTTTATGTATACCAACCACGTAGATATGCTTTCAAAGGTCATGAACACAAAGTGTTTAAGCTGAAAAGGGCCTTGTATAATCTAAAACAAGCTCCATGAGATTGGTATAGAAGAATTGACTCCTACCTCATGAATAATGGGTTTAGCAGAACTAGCAATTAGCCCACTCTGCATGTAAAACCAGATCAGCAAGGTTTAATATGTTGATTGTATTTCTTTATTTCGATGACATGATTTACACTGTTAATTTAATGCTTGAAGAATTCAATACAGTCATGAAAAAGGAATTTGAAATTAATGATCTAGGACTAATGAAGTACTTCCTTGGTATGGAATTTACTCGAACTGATCAAGGTATTTTCATTTGTGAGCATAAGTATGCTATTGATATTTTGTAGATATTCGGAATGGATAAATGTAAACCAACAAAAAGCCTCATTTCTCTAGGAACCAAGTTAACAAAAAATTATGATGGACCAATAGTAAATCCTACACTATATAAAAGAATGGTAGACAATTTAATGTATTTGACTACAACTAGAGCTGATTTGATGTATGTTGTCAGTCTTATTTCCATATTTATGGAGTCTCCCAAAGACTCTCACTAGAAAGTTCGAAAAAGAATTCTAAGATATGTTGCAGGAACACTTGGATATGGCCTCTGGTACACTCATACACCAAAAAGTACTCTCATAGGGTAAACTGACAGTGATTTCACAGGAATTATTGATGATAGAAAAAGCACATCTAGTTATGCTTTCCATTTGGGTACAAATATGATCTCTTAGGAATCTTAGAAACAACCCATTGTTAGTATGCCTTCTGTAGAAGCAGAATATGTAGCAGCCATCACAGCAACTTGCCATACTATAACATACCCATAAATCTGAACATTGTCCTAGGGATGTGCAGTATAAAATCCTTCTATTAAATTTCTCAATCACACCAATAACATTCGAATCATTGATTACTTAACCATATACGCATTGTTCAAAGATTAACATACCCAAATCAATAAAATATTTTCTTTCTAAAGACTACTTATACCTTCAAACAACTATCCTTAAGTCTTGTGAGTGGTAATATAAAAATGAAATCACATTTTAATTCAATCACCGAAAGGGTGTTGGTCATTATGAGGACGCTTGCTATCTCCGAAACATCATAAATCAACGGTATTAAAGTCAACCAATTCAATCGTTCCTAAGATTAATATTTTCATAATACTTAATACATTAGGAAGGAAACTTAATCAATAAGTTCTAGCTTTTATTCAACATAATTAGACTGTTTAACGTATTATAATAAACAATCTTCTTTTGTATTTAAAACACTCATATGAAATCACTATTTACATCATCATTATCAGGAGAATGACGTACATAAAATGAACATCAAGAGAACATAAAATAACAATGCATCAAGAGCACATAAGAGCAAGACCAATGTACGTGGTTCACCCAATCCATAGGTTACGTCCAACAAACTGTCACATCATGTAATATTTATCGAAATAAAAGATTACAACCCGCAAAAACTTTGTTTCCATACTTTCTTTTTGTTAAATCTCATGGAATCCCTCTCAGAGAGCATTGCTAAGCTATTCACCACTGCTATCAAGCTATGACATGAATTTTATATTATTTTAACAAATTCTTCTGGTATCCTTACAGGATTTCTAACAGAACTAGCATCCATACCTCGTTTACTCACAACGCTGGCAACATATAAACATAATAGAAAAGAAGATCAAAACAACATTATAAATGACGAAGAATTGAATGCTAATAGCTGCATGTTATTCAGTATATGCTAAATTTGTGAGATCTTAAAATATTATCCATCCTTCCAGGGTTTAACAGTTTGTGGGTCTATTTACACTGTAATAAAATTTAACCCCTGATACAACAAGAAGTTACAACCTTTGTAACACCAGTAGTACTGCATCTTTTCTTTCTAGTTCATCACTCCAATAACAATAAACCCTCTAAAACCCATAGCATCAAAGACTTTCCCAACATCATATATGACTACATAAGCAGGCCACATATAAATAAAATGAATGTGATGCCTTTTGTATCTGAAAAACACAGTATCATAATCTACTTATCATCAGAAAAGCGGACTAGAAAACTCTCCATATTAGTCATAGGATGAGATTCAACGTATTCCTAAAAATCTTTTGTTATGTTAGAGTCAAGACTAAGGGCATACATGACTGTACAGGATAAATTTTATATGGAGTTTATGTGGAAAAGTTATAGTAAAATAAACCATCAAGATAATGTGCCTTTCTATTTTATGTCCTCGATGTCAATTTAAAATCCACACTCTCTGCAGTACATTCTATCAACCATACATATGGCTTAAGAGTTAATGCAATCATACCATACAAACCGAATTTCAAATCAAAATGGATAGGCTAAGAACGCATCATATGATGACAATCCATGAATGTAGACATTGCTACTCATAGATCTGTAAATTACGATTAAAATGCAAACCATATGTGAATGCATACACATGCAGAGTCTAGATGTGCGATTATGATTAAAACAATGCTCACAACATATCAACACAAGCATATATTTAAGGTTATTTCTGAATCTAAAATGCAAACGGAGACATTGTAATGAAAACGTTCTCCAAATATAAAACACAGAGAAGGAAAATTATATGCTTTCTAAGAACTAAATGTAGCCAAGCAAATAACCATTTTTCAAATGTAAAACGAATTCCATGAATTAAAATGCTCTTCCAGATCTTAAACGACACATACAAGGGATTTATCATGTTTCCTGGATCTAAAAACTGGTAAGAAGATTAACATGCATACAAAGCTTCCTTGGAATTGTAATAAATCAAAACGCAGTTTCGTATGTTATCGAATACCCAGATTCTCCCTTTGGAAGTCGGTCAAAAATAGCTACGGTCCTGAGATCGATTCCCCTCTCCCATGGCCACAACCCAGAACAAAGACATAATACAACTGCCCCCCTTTTCCCGAGGAATGGAAAACCTCCCATCCAACAAATAATCCCCTCCAAAAGGGTTGCCCCCGACTAAGAGAATCGTTTAAACATTAAATAGAAATCCTTTTGATTTCCAAGGGAGACAAGTGGCGACAGTTAATCTTCCAGATTTTCAATCAAGGAAACAACTCCCTAAAATCGAGGGGTATCGCATCCTCCATATTTCATATCCTTTCTCTTTTGTAAATGAAGAATAACATATTTCATAAGTTTGATTACTTTTGTTTTGTTTACGTTTTTTAAATATATCCATCATCATAATGTAAAGAGAGGTTCTCCCTCATAATTTGTGCAAATGTACTAAATAATTGCAATGATATCTATAAAGTTCCTCGATATAGATATATGATTTAAAACATGGCTTCTTTCCTTGTTAGTCTTTAATGATGTTTTTCTTGGCCTTCGTTATCCTGAAATGTAATACTTATAATAGGATGTTCACTAGTCTATCTTAAGATCCTCAAGAGTAATCATTTTTATGTTAAACCTATTGTGGAAACAACCCCCGTGTTTGACTTAGCAAACACTTAAAACCTTTAGTTATCGACCACAAAAATTATGTTTTCTTTTATAATACCATATTTTGGTTACCAATAATAAATTATTTATTATTGACCTATTTGGTATATAGGTTCGTAATAACATGAATTAACTTATTTCGTGTAATAATTGCAGATATCACTTACCATTTTAATCCTGTAAGGAGTTCATGAACATGTATATATTATTAATGAATTTAAGTTCAAGTTGAGGATTCGTAATCAGATTCCTTTTGGAATACTTTCAATACCATGATGATTCTAGCTTATTTTTACTCTATCTCCAAGGCTTCACTCATCTTTTACCTTTCTCCCTAGTGGATTTGTCCCTAATCGTTCTTTAGTTGTGTCAATATTTTCAGCCTCCTTACCCGATAGATTCCATCCATAATTTTATATAAGGTTAGAATTGGTACATACGGTGTCGTTTACCTACATTTCATGTTTTAGGGTCGAGGTAGAAAGGGGGTGTTACACATACAGTTTGGCTAAGAATAATTTGAAAGGATATGGGACGCATTGAAAAAGATCCAATTTTTAAAGGATATGGTATATAAAACCATGGTTTATATCACTCAATATAGTCCTCAAGTGGATGCAAGTATATACCATGAGGATCACATTTCGGCTGTCAAATCCAACAAAAAATTTGAAGGGGAGCACCCACTGGGGAAAGTTAGAATGAGAAAAGTGAGATGTAAGTAGATATTGGATATAATGAGAAAAGTGAGATGACTCGTCGAATATTTTTCAACTCTTCCAACCCCTGGATTCTCTTCAGCTGCACACATCCATATGCCGAGAACTCCTCCAAACATACTGGAAACTGCAAATATGCACGCAAAAGAAAATATTTGAAGCGTTTAGTTCATTAAAAATATATTTATATGTGCACCACAATTCTCATCTGCGTATCCTTTCCAATTTGTTCAAGATATTAATAACCACTAAACATACAGAAATTTCAATTTCAATTTACATGTGATTCTCCTTCCCTTTGCCACAATGTGTTTAATACGCTCCCGACACTACTACATAGAGGGGGGTATTAAAACAATATTTGTGTAAATTGTCTCAACTAAAGAAAAAAGAAAAATTATGTATTGTGTTAAATATTGTCTTTAAGCGGGTGTCTTAAACTATTGTCTTAAATAATTGTCTTAAACTATTGTGTTAAATTTAAGACAATGAATTTTCTTTAATGTAAGACAATGAATTGTCTTAAATGTAAGACAATAGTTTAAGACAATCATTTAAGACAACCACTTAAAGACAATATTTAAGACAATGCATAATTTTTCTTTGTCTTAAGTTGAGACAATTTACACAAATGTTGTCTTAATACCCCTTTATGTAATAGTGATACATTGTAAACATTTATGATAGGGCAGGGTGGATTCGAACCACCAATCTTATGCATTTATAATGCAGATACTCTACCATTGAGCTAGCACCCTACATCTTCATATACAAGAAACATATTTGTATTTTGTAGTGTTTTTTTAAAGCAATAAAGAAAAGAAACATATTTCACTCATTCATTTGTAGTTCACATTGAGATAGTTCTATCGGACTCGGAATAGATTCGTACAAGTCCCGAATAGATTCGCAAGACAGTACGATTTTCCCTTACTAAATTTCTCATAGTTCAATTATCGAAATTATAAACCTATGCCTAATGAAGTTCATTAACTTCAGTAGAAAGAATCTTACATGATCGGTGCCTAACAATATTGTAGCATTTAACCATTCGTTTGAATTTAACACTAATTATTGATCTCTTGCAACATTTATCTGTGTTGAAATGAGCAGGTTACTATCCCAAAATTTAATTTCGTTACTATTGATATATTTACAAAACAATAATCATAATTATAGTGTTGAGTGGGTGTCTATACTAACGAATATTAAAGAATTGTAAGTTTCCCTGTTTTTCTCTTTTTATTCTTTCCTACATCAAAATGGTCATGATTGAGAATTACAAATGAATGACCACAGGAAGCATATTTCACTCAAAATACGCATATGTCCTACATCAAGTGGGTGATGATATATTGTCCCTTAATTCATGAAACATATTGACAAGTGAATATTTCAAAGCTCTAAATATTTATTGACTCCTATACGATCAGGAAAGATATATATAAAATGTAAATTATATGTAAGGCGAAAAAGTAATGAATAAGAAACATGCTATGAAGATCCCACTTTGACTCAATTCATAACCATTCAAGACTACAGGAAGGGAGGTAATGAATAATATAAGTTTGATATTTATACTACTAGTGAACAAATTCATAGCCTGAAATAATTATTTGTCATTAGGGAAGAATGTGGTTGAGGAGGCATGAATACTTTATTTAATGAGTTTTTCCGGTGGATACCATTCCCCAGTACCAGTACTAGGGTAAGTCCTGTTAGTGGGTACCCTGGATAGTCAGTCCTGTTAGTCCTATCCAATAAAGAAAATTATAGCTATCCATCTCCACTTTGAAAGGCCAGAGGATCAAGTGATGGAACTATCACATACCCAAAATAGGAGTCGGCTTTCGAACCGACCATTTGCACCGATCGGACGACCGTGCTCGCGTGAGCGGTCACGTCGGACGACCACGGTCGTATGATTGGTGCAAATGGTCGGTTCGAAAAGGCCAGCCCCCAAAATAACTCCATCAGATTTTACTTTTGTCAATTCTTGTCAGATGCAATACATAAACACTTTCCAGATTTTGAACGTGAGACCAATACCAACTAGCTGCTTGAATGAGCCTACCCTAGAATGTTGTTATAATAATGAACTAAGGTTTCCTATGGGGTTGGGTTTTGACCCCAATCTCGCTATGACCTTATGTCGGTTCTGCATTGCAAATCAATCATTTTTTCTGCTACACCTTCACAGTTCTCCATTGAAAAGATTTCAAATAACACTCTAATAGATTTAAAAATCTTCCTCATTCATGTCCTTTGTTTTTGTTTTGCTCAAATACTAAGAAGAGTTTAATTGTATCTTATACAACTAGCTTCCATGAAAATGGAGTGCATTAGCACAGAAGGATCTAGATATGTTAGACTCAAAAAATGGTTTTAAGTTACAACATAAATCCAAATCCATTTCCACTTGAATTTTCTCTCTTGTACCCCCAGTAATATTGGAGATTATTCGACACATTTATCTTATTATATTTTTATTTGTCTGTTGGGATGTGAGAATATGCAATAAGCCAGGAAAAGCAACAACCTACACCACAAAATATAAAATAAAAGATAAGCAACAAAGTAAATCCACCAGAGTTTGAGATTGGACTCTTTGCAACACTTTGCACGATGTTAGATCACAGTCCAATAAATACATTATAACAAATGCATCGATTATTTTAATTATTTAGAAGGTAAGAAAGATGTGAAAAAATACCCGAGACTGCACATCATCACGAGATACAATGTTTCCAGATAGCCAAAACCGAGCAGATAGCCAAAACCGAGCCGACTAAACTTGAGTTTAGGGCTCAGTCGAAATTCAAATTTCAAATTTTACCTTTTCACGTCGACCAACTTTTCTTTTTCACCAGTCGGGTGAAACTTGTCTATGTCCGACTAGACAAGTTTGCAAATTTTAGTCAGTACTTCACTCGACCAAAATTACTCCGACTTACTTGTCAGACTAATTTTTACCTCGACCACTTTTACTCCGACCAAGTCGGACCTTCGACCAAGTCAGCTCTCCGACCAAGTCGGCTTCTTTAGTCGGCTGACTCTCCGACCACTCAAGTAGGCTCTGCTACCACTCTAGTCGGCTCACTTTGGTCGGACTCTGCAAAATATGTTTCTTAGTCTAAAGACTTAAGAAATTACAAATGCTTTTCACCTGTGAGTAAAATGAAGTAAAATAGACACATTTACAAATCCAAATAACTTATGAGAAACATGTGCCAAATATGTAGGAAGACTTGAGTCGACCAATGTGCAGTAAAACCTGGAACTTTCACGCAGTGAGATTTTTATGGGTTCTTGTTCTTTCACTTAACAGTAACTGTAAAAAACATTTACAGAAGTAAATCTGGAAATATATGCGGCCAACTAATCATGCATTCAACCAAAAACTATTTCATATATTAACTATGCTGAAATAACAAAGTACTACAAACTTGTCGGTTACAAAATGGTCGGTCCAGACTTGTCCGACCAGACTCGTCGGTCTACAGAGCTTCAGCTCGTCGACTAAATTGCATGTACAGAAGCTTGAGCTTCGAATTCTCTTTCTCACCCTGAGTTCCTCTGCTCTGTGTTCTTGTGTTCTTCCTGTGTTCTTCCTCTCTACTGATTTACAACAATGCTTCTTCTATTTATATGCAAATTGAAAATTGCTACAGCATGGGTCGACTGACCTGCCATTAAAGGCTGTAATAACTGCTACCTAATAACTTAGCTTCTGAAATAAATTCGACTGGACTATGTTGCCTACTCGAAGACTTTTCCTCCTTGCCAGACTGGCAGACAAGATTTCGACTTGTACGGCCTTTGACAAAATCGGCTGAAAGTTGCGTACTAAGTCGGCTGAAGATTGCGTACTGATCTGTGAGTAATTACCATTTTCCAACACTCCCCCTTAATTATGAGCAGATGGGTTTTTTAAGAAAAATTTTCAAAATGTTTCAGAGCTTAGACATGCTCTGTTTATGACAGAGTTCACTGTGGGGAACTTGTCATTCCAAGATAACTACGCAGATACTGGAATGTGTCATTTTCCAATGGCTTTGTGAAGATGTCAGCCAGTTGGTCTTCAGACCTGCAAAATTCCAAACAAATTTCCTTGTCGTTCACCAACTCTCTTATAAAATGAAACCTTGTGTCGATGTGCTTGGTTCTCTTGTGAAACACATGATTCTTTGATAATGCTATGGCTGAATTGTTGTCACAGAAAATTGTTGTTGGTTCTTGATGGTTCTGTGACAAGTCTTTTAAGACTCTCCTCATCTAGACAGCTTGACATGCAGCACTTGTTGCTGCAACATACTCTGCTTCAGCTGAAGATAGAGTTACTATGGGCTGTTTCTTTGAAGCCCATGAAACAACACCTGTACCAAAATGAAATGTGTACCCAGATAAGATTTTCCTGTCATCTATGCTGCCTCCATTGTCACTGTCAGTGTAACCAATGAGTTTAAAATTTTCTGAGGTTGAATACATAATACCAAGGTCTTTTGTGCCACTTACATACCTCAGAATTATTTTACCTGCTTGCCAATGTGAGTCTTTTGGTGACTCCATGAACCTTGAGATCAGACTTACTCCATACATAATGTCTGGTCTTGTTGCTGTCAAATACATAAGGCTTCCAACAAGTCTTTTGAACAGTGTAGGATCTACAGTGGATCCTTCATCATCCTTGCTCAATTTTAAGCCTGTTATTACTGGTGTTGGGGCTGTCTTGCATTTAGACATGTTAAACCTTTTTAAAACTTCACTTGCATACTTAGACTGTGATATAAAAATACCACTTTCAGACTGTTGAACTTCAATTCCCAGAAAAAACTTCATAAGCCCCAGATCAGTCATTTCAAATTCCCTTTCCATGACTGTTTTAAAATCTGTTATGCCATAATCACCAGTAAATATTAAATCATCTACATACAGGCAGACAATTAACACCTTACCTTGCTCATCGACTTTGGTGTACAAAGTCGGTTCACTTTCACTTCTGTGAAATCCATTTTCAATGAGATAGGAATCAATACGACTGTACCAAGCTCTACGAGCTTGCTTCAAACCATAGAGTGCCTTTTTCAGCCTGTAGACTTTATGCTCTTGACCTGGAACTTCATACCCTTGTGGCTGTTCCACATATACTTCTTCTTCTAGATAGCCATTTATGAATGCCGACTTGACATCCATTTGATGAACATGCCATTTGTTTTGTGCAGCAATGGCCAAAACTGTTCTGACTGTATCCATGCGTGCAACAGGTGCAAACGTTTCATTGAAGTCGATGCCGGGTTGCTGTGTGAACCCTCTTGCTACCATTCTTGCCTTGTGCTTTTGCACATTCCCATCAGCATCTTGCTTTGGCTTATAAATCCATTTGACACTGATTACATCCTTGTCTGTTGGTACATCGACCAGTTCCCATGTCTGGTTCTTTTCAATGCATTCTATTTCTTCATCCATGGCTTGTGCCCATACTTCTTCTTCAACAGCTTCTTCAAATGTTAGAGGATCATATATAGGGGAAAATAATGCAAACAGAGAGAATGAATTGGGTGTACCAGCTTCATATATCTCTTCCAGACTTCTTGTCTTCACCGGTTCTATCGATGTCGACCTCGACGAAATGCTTGATGGAGTTTGCTGTCCTCTTGGTGTGCTTGTCGGTGTAGCTTGAGCTGCTACTTGTGTCGATGGTCCTTGTGCTGAACCATGTCTTGGTGTCATGGGAGTCGACGGTGCTCCGACCAGTTGACTTACATGTGGTATTTGAACCACTTCCTCATCCATATCATCATTGTCGATGTTCGACACAATCTTGACATTTGTGTCGATGGTTCCATCCCATGATTCGTTCTCGACAAATTGAACATCCCGACTTATTATGACTTTCTTTGTGACGGGGTCATACAACTTGTATGCTTTTGTGTCTTCTGAATAGTCGACAAAAATACATTTCTGTCCCTTCTTGTCTAGCTTCTTTCTCAGCTCATCTGGAATATGAGCATATGCAACACAACCAAAAACTTTTAAATGGGAAACACTATGATTCATACCTATCCATGCTTCTTGGGGAACTTTGTTCTTCACACTCTTTGTCGGACACCGGTTCATAATGTATACGGCAGTTGCGACTGCTTCACCCCAATACTCATTTGGCAAATGCTTGGCTGCCAACATGCTGCGTGCCATCTCCATGATGGTTCTGTTCTTTCTTTCGGCAATACCATTCTGCTGAGATGTATACCGTGCAGTGAATTGTTTCTGTATGCCATGGGTCTTGCAAAAATTCAGAAATTCTTTTGAAACATATTCACCTCCTCTGTCGGTCCTTAAAATCTTGATGCGGTGACCACTCTGGTTCTCCACGAGTGCCTTAAACTGCTGAAAATAACTAAATGCATCAGATTTGTGTTTCAAGAAATATACCCATGTCTTTCTTGAGTAATCATCTATAAAAGTTAGAAAATACTTGCAGTCACCAATGGATGATGTCTGCATTGGACCACAAATGTCAGAGTGCACAATTTCAAGTGGTGTGCGTGCTCTATAGGACTTTCCAACTGGAAATGTCTCTCTGTGTTGCTTGCCAAAAATGCAGCCTTCCCAAACCCTCTCTGTTCTGTCGATCAATGGTAATCCCTTTACCATGTTCTTTGTGTGCAGTAGCTTCAGCCCACCAAAATTCAGATGTCCAAATCTGAAATGCCACAACCAGGATTCATCCTGAACTTCTGTCTGAAATGCAGCTTGCAAATTAGCACTGTAATTTTCTCTCTTGTCGAGGATCTCGACTGTTTCTTCACTTTCTGCCTTGAATGCAGCTCCTGTCTTTGTCTTCCCTTTTATGCTGGGAACTATCCTCAAGGGAAACAAGCGGTTGCTTGTCATTGGCACTTTTGCTATCAGCTGGTCGCTTGGACGCTTGTCTTTGATCACACAGTGTTCATCTTCCATGTAGACTCTGTAGCCTTTTTGTAACAACTGTCCAACACTTAACAGATTATGTTTCAGACCTTCGACATGATAGATATCAGGGATATACTTACTCTCCCCCTGTTTGGTTAGAATATCAACAGTGCCTTTTCCTAAGACAGTAAATTGGACATTGTTTCCAAGTGTAACATCAGTTTTAACTGAAGTGTCTAGACTGGAAAACAGATCTAAATTACCAGTCATATGGTTGCTGCATCTTGAGTCTAAATACCATATGTCATGTGGACTTTCTTGAACAGCATTACATTCAAGTGGAGATGTCGATGCCATTAACATTGCTCCTGTCGACATGTTGGTGCTGGTCGACTGA
>LPNX010188952.1:57954-65454 GCA_001517045.1 Pseudotsuga menziesii
CTGATACGAGTTCTCCATGAGATTTCAGTTGGTTTATCAACCCAACAACTCTGGTGTAGAATGTGTCTACATCCTCTGAATCTTTCATGCATAGAGATTCAAAATCTTTTCTTAGAATCTGCAGCTTGGATGTCTTTACCTTAGTCAAACCTTGATAGGCAGTCTCCAATGCATCCCATGCTTGCTTGGCATTAGTCGATGCTGCTATTCTTGGGAGTATGCTTTCATGCATAGCTTGGTGTATGAAAAACAGAGCTTTTCCATCTTTCTTCCTCTGTTCTCTCAAGACATCTTTCTCAGCCTGTGAGAGATTGTTATATGCTGTCATGTCTGCTAGTTCTGCATAACCATGCTGGACTATCTCCCAGACATCTTGACCTCTGAATAAAGCCTTCATTGTTAAAGACCAATATTCATAATTCTTTCTTGTAAAACTTGGTGGTTGCAATGAACCAGAAGTGGAAGCCATTTTTTTTAATTTAATTAACTTTCCTTAGAAAATTAAATTCCACTTTTTGAGACAAGATTTCTTTCCTAAAATCTTGGGCTGATATAAACCTTGTTCTGATATAACCTGGCTTTGATACCAGATAGCCAAAACCGAGCCGACTAAACTTGAGTTTAGGGCTCAGTCGAAATTCAAATTTCAAATTTTACCTTTTCACGTCGACCAACTTTTCTTTTTCACCAGTCGGGTGAAACTTGTCTATGTCTGACTAGACAAGTTTGCAAATTTTAGTCGGTACTTCACTCGACCAAAATTACTCCGACTTACTTGTCCGACTGATTTTTACCTCGACCACTTTTACTCCGACCAAGTCGGACCTTCGACCAAGTCAGCTCTCCGACCAAGTCGGCTTCTTTAGTCGGCTGACTCTCCGACCACTCAAGTCGGCTCTGCTACCACTCTAGTCGGCTCACTTTGGTCGGACTCTGCAAAATATGTTTCTTAGTCTAAAGACTTAAGAAATTACAAATGCTTTTCACCTGTGAGTAAAATGAAGTAAAATAGACACATTTACAAATCCAAATAACTTATGAGAAACATGTGCCAAATATGTAGGAAGACTTGAGTCGACCAATGTGCAGTAAAACCTGGAACTTTCACGCAGTGAGATTTTTATGGGTTCTTGTTCTTTCACTTAACAGTAACTGTAAAAAACATTTACAGAAGTAAATCTGGAAATATATGCGGCCAACTAATCATGCATTCAACCACAAGCTATTTCATATATTAACTATGCTGAAATAACAAAGTACTACAAACTTGTCGGTTACAAAATGGTCGGTCCAGACTTGTCCGACCAGACTCGTCGGTCTACAGAGCTTCAACTCGTCGACTAAATTGCATGTACAGAAGCTTGAGCTTCGACTTCTCTTTCTCACCCTGAGTTCCTCTGCTCTGTGTTCTTGTGTTCTTCCTATGTTCTTCCTCTCTACTGATTTACAACAATGCTTCTTCTATTTATAGGCAAATTGAAAATTGCTACAGCATGGGTTGACTGACCTGCCATTAAAGGCTGTAATAACTGCTACCTAATAACTTAGCTTCTGAAATAAATTCGACTGGACTATGTTGCCTACTCGAAGACTTTTCCTCCTTGCCAGACTGGCAGACAAGATTTCGACTTGTACGGCCTCTGACAAAATCGGCTGAAAGTTGCGTACTAAGTTGGCTGAAGATTGCGTACTGATCTGCGCCGAGTAATTACCATTTTCCAACATTTCCCACATTTTGTAAAGCAGGAATAACCACAGATCGTGAAGGATGCGGTCACTGGAGGCCCAGATAAATTAAGATAAAACATCCACTTCCTTGACTCAGCCAGTTGCACGTAAATAGGCCATGGCACATATGTCTCTGTTGCATAAGCGCATCTCAGAAGTAAAAATAGGAGCAATAGACCCTTTGGTGAATGGTCCAAGACTGACATGATAAATCCAAGTAGCATTATACCAATATCGCCAAAGTGCATGGAAAGGAAATTGTGGTCCTCAAGATTAGTTAACAATTTATACCAGCACCAGGTGCGCTCTCTAAGTTTCTGCCACAAAATTTTACAACATACATGTAGGACATAACCAACTCCTTCACCAACTTTAAGACAGACTTGGGGTCCCGTTGGCAGTAGGAAAGGGTAGCAACAAGCATGAGAAGGATGAGGGTGTGGACAGTTGGACTAAAATATAAACATCTCATTTTAATTAATATAATCACAATCTTATCCCCTCTCTATTAAATAATCCTGAATAAAATCTTGGACACTTTCACTCTCATTGCATATAATTAAGGTCATTAAAACCTCAGAATTCACTCACTACAAAGTACATGAATACAAACACACATTCCATCCACTGGAAATCCTACTTGAAATTTCACAATATGATCAAACTTCCAAACCACATAAAAAAATCTATTTTGTGTTATCTTTCTACCTGACCGAATTCAGGTTTGGGTTCACCATGGCAAAATTTAAGACAACCCAGGTAGCACTTCTTAACATGAAAATCGTGGAAGAATCATTCAACTAGGCAAGAACATGACTCAACGCTCCATGAGCGAATGCGAGATCCCTATATCTTGGAGAGTCTCCAACAATATTCCCAAGGCTCAAATAACCTTATAATATTGAAAACCAGTTGAATTCAATGCCAAGGAATAGTGTTATTATTAAAATTAAAAAATACAGAAGATATAAAGATAAGAAATATTAAAATTTCAATTGGAAGCATGTTATGAGATAAATAAGGCCATCGAACATCAGTGTACCTCTTCCTTAATAGAGGATCCTATATGCAAAGATTTGATCATGTATTCAAATGTTGATTGACATCTCTATGGATCCATTTATATCGTTTATCTTCGTGAAGAAATAACATGATCTCTACGATTTCCCTTAACACCGGCTGAAAACTTCATGCACTAAATGTTGTATAGATGAATACAATAAATCATAACCAATTCTCTTTCCTTCCATAAAATCAAAAAAATTAGTTTCCAATAAAAAATAATGACTAACTAAAAAAACTTAAAAAATTAGTTTCCAATAAAAAATAGTGACTAACTAAAAAAACTTAAAGTAGAAATTTATATTCTTGAAAAAGCTTATTAAACCTTCCTAAAAACTAAAAACATGTTTGAGACAATTTCTAATTTCATCTTAATAAAAATTCTTAAAATCTATAAAATCAATTTAAACTAAAAATTAAGACGAAATGCTAATTTCATAAAATATTTGGTAAGTCCACCATTGCCAAAATGCATTTCAGGAATGAACCTTCTGTATCAAGGATTTGCAACCCCCTCATACGAACATCGCCAAGTGCATCATCATTTTCATTATATTTACTAAGATCCATCTTAATTCCCCACATGGGTTTTACCTGTCCATTATGGCAAAGCAATTGTTATTAAGTTTTTATTCTTCGAAAATGCTGAAGATTTAAAGAATTGATCCCATCCTTTTAATGTATAATCTAAATAAAGGTCTAAATCATTGAAAAAGTACAAATGATTGATGTGACAAATCATGAAAGGCATTCTATGTCCAACCCCAAAGACAAAGCGACGACAATTCCCTTGTGACATCTCTTTCGAGATCTCGTAGGTTCTCATGCATATTTATAAAATTCCAGCTGTCCACTTCTACAAGACATTTGTCTGGTATATTTTGTTACCCCTACCTTGGTTTCTAGCCTGATGCTTCCCATATGCTAATGCTTGTATCCCTATTTTTTCCAATTAGAAAACATGCAATGTCTACGAACATCTATTTTTCCTCATTATTGAGGGCGTCAAAACTAATTTTCATCCTTTTCTTTACTTCACTGTAAGGGAGTATTTGTTGATCAGACTACTTAGTTCGTATTCCCGGTAAGATCTTTTTCTTCCATAAAGATGTTCCCCTAATACTTTCAGAGATAAGGGAAATCCATTGCAAGCTTCTAAGAATTTATGTAAAAGAGATTCAAATGGTGGTAGTGGATAGGTTTGGTTTAAGGCTTGGAAACAAAACAACTTTCAGGAGTATTGAGTATTAAGCCCACTGAACAGGTAAATTGATGACTCTGGTACTTTTGAGACTATGAGAACATGCCTATCTCTGGATGTAATCAATATTAAGCTACTTAATGGGAGAACAACAGGAAAAAGTGCATCCACCTTATCCACATGGACTACGTTGTCAATGACTATTAAAATGTTAGACACAATGTTAGATGCAAGATTATGAGAAAATTTGAGGGGATTTATGTGCATCCCTTCCCCTTCATCAACACGGTTTCTTCGCTTATCAAATCCATTCTATAACGAGGCATTAGAAGATTTGAGATGCTTTACGTGCTTTATGACCATCCTTGTTCCTTCATCAACTGTTAAGCTCTTCTGCACTCTCTCTGACGTCAGATAAAAAAACATGATAAATGATAATGTGATTTCTTGCCATTGAAGAATTATTTTTCCATAGTTGTTTTTCCTACGCCACCTAAACCGCAGAACCCTAAGGTCTGAGGTCTCCTTCTCTGTTGTTGCTTCAATAGGAATGTATCTTCAAAACATTTCATCTTCTTATCCAAGTCTATTGGAAATTTGGCCATGGGAAAGTCTGGCATTTTCACTATTTTTGACAGACGTTTAACAATCTTATCTAGCAGCTTCAACACCGACTCCTCCCTAGTTATTACGCAGAAAATAGATGGAATTAGTGAGAAACAAACGTTTGTGTCCAGTTATAAAACATAAAATACTACCATAAAGAGAGGGAAGGTTGAGTGGAAGTGGAGGCGAAGATGGAGGCAGAGGAAGTGGTGGAGGTGGCGGCGGAGGTGGAGGCAGAGACAAAGGAAGTGGAGGCAGCAGCTGAGAAACATGAACCCATTGCGATGCATGAAGGTATCCAATCACATGGTCAACTCTCTTGTCTTTTCTTCCTTCGTAATGTCCCAAAGTCAAATTGATTATTTTACCTCTTTGTAAGAGGTAACACAATATTAAACTAAATAAATTAATCATTGGCTTGTGAATATGGAACCTTTTAGCTCAATGATTTCAGTGGTAAATAGGATCTACCATGTAAGGTTTTATGGAGGAATGAGATGGACGAGATGGAAGTAATTCAATACCAAAAAAGCGTTCAAAGCCAATTAATAGCAATATATTATTATTATAAACCTCTTTTGATGCTTAGTTTTCCAATGGAGAAATCCAATGACTTTGGTATAACTGTATAGTGTATTACACAGTTGTTGCAATAAGCCAAGGAGTTCCTAATTCTCTACAATAAAAAATGCATTTCTCTCTCCCTTTCAACAACTTTGTGATCACTACCGTTCACTTCTGAGAATAGATGGCTAGTATTACATAGTTGTTGTCATAATCCAAGGAGTTTCTAATTCCGTGGAACAGAAAAAGAAACAAACAAACTTTCTCACATTCAACAACTTTGTTATCACTACCGTTCACTTCTAAGAATAGATGGTCAATATTACATATCTATTGCAATAATCCAAGGAGTATCTAATTCTGTTTAAAAGAAAATGTTTTCTCTCTCCCATTCAACAAATGCTATAGGATTGAATTTATTGAAAGTAGACTGGGACCATTCTTTGATACCAATTGATGTATTTCTTAGATGAGGCTCCGAAAAATCACATCAAGAACCACTAGAGTTTGAAGTTGTAGGTATACTATCCAGCAAAAATATTGATGAGTGAACTTCCTAAAGGCCCTTTAATTCGTGTGTGTATCTAGTTTTTTTAATTCTTTCACTATAGGGTCAATCCAAACATATAGCTAGTGGATACCTATCTCAAGTAGAATTTTTAAACATGTAACGATTAAAATATCACTAGTACAAAATGAGGAGTTATCTAGTAGGTGACTAAAAATTTTAGTCACCACGGGTTTTTCAAGTGATTTACTACTAAATATGAGCAATTTTGGTTAACCCAACTATAAACGACTAATTTAGTCACCGGTTAACAAATATGACTAAATAATAAGTGACATAGTTAAAAATGAATAACATAAATGACTAATTTAGTCACGACATATAAGATGACTACCTAGAATAATATGAATTAGTCATTTTTAATTGTGTCATGGAAAATTGCAATTGTGACAATGAAGTGTTACAATTTAGTAAATTTAGTAAATTGTTTACCTTCTATCTCCGAATATGTGCAGGTTAACAATTTTGAATCCAAAATGGAATTTGTGGGGTTAGGAATATCTAGTGTTTTTCCCAGGTGGTCGGGATAGTGTTAGGGTGTTCATGTGGATTATTGCAGACGATGTGCTTTAGATGTTCATATTGCTTTCCAAATATAATATTGGGATCACAGATCCCAAATAATATATATGCTGGAAAACCATTTTTCTGTAACAGTGCCGTGCACCTCGATCTTCAGAGATCCAACAAATTAATTGCACAAAATTTCTCTTGACCATCTAGTGTGTGACATCTTGGCAATGGAAAAGTTGCAATTTTTGATGAGCGTCTAAATATATATAGATCAATTTAGTGCTAGTGTTCATTACGTCCTAGTCATGTGTCATAGCTCAACAATAGAGAATGTTGTAATTTTTTACGAGGGGGTATATATATATATATATATATATATATATATATATATATATATATATATATAGTGTTAGTGATCACGATGCCCTATCAAGACACTAAATTGATGATGCATTTAATGCCCACTCTCCTTTCATGCAATAGTGACTCCATTTTTCCCTCCATTCGATCATCTTGATCTCAAAAGAAGTCATAATTGAGAGTGCAATAAGAGTAATCCATTGTCATTATACTGTACCGTTAAAAAATACTCATAAATACATGATATTATTTGCTTTAATGGATTGCTAACCTACCAGAAATATTTATTACTAAAATGTCTCCTGAATGTCACTTAAAGTCACCATCAAAAGTTATTTTCTCACCACTTTTCATTATTCCATCCTTAAATCTATAATTTGGAGACAATACTTTAATTTATTTTCTTATATATATGTTTAATTTTTATTTTTATTTTTGCATTTCTAAAGGTCACCATCAAAAATAGTATTTTAATTGATTTTCTTATATATATGTCTGAGCTTTTGTTTTATTTCATTTCTAAATTTAATTTTTATTATTTTTGTTGCAATTAGATGGTGTAATATTGATATTTGATATTAACGGTTTTATTAATCTAAAATAATTATTTTTTTGTATTTTTTCATTTCTAAATTTAATTTTTATTATCTTTGTTGCAATTAGATGGTGTAATATAGATATTTGATATCAACCATTTTATTAATCTAAAATAATTTTTATCAAATTTAGGATTGATACAAATTTCTTTTCTTGTTATTTTGAATGGTAAAGTTTTTTTTTTCATTGTATATTTAGACTACTAAGTTATTATATACATCCACATAATACCCTTTATAAAAATGAAAGAAATTGCACATCCATATTTATTAGAGAAGAAACTGTATTTATTTTACAATGA
>LPNX010188952.1:70461-98480 GCA_001517045.1 Pseudotsuga menziesii
ATTTTCATGGGTAGGTCGACCCAACTAGTTTACCAAAGAGTGACCCAACCTCTATGGAAATGGCATTCATGGCTGATGGCCAATTTTCTTAACCACCATCCTTCAATTCCAACAATTTCGATTGCTGCTCAACCTGCTAGTTCTTGTCAAATAGCCTAACAGTTGGCGCCAAACATTGGAGGGTTTAGTGGGTTTTGGATATGGATATTGGTCATACCTGTTGAGGATTTTGGGATTGATATTAACCACTATTGAGATTTTACAATTTCTCTATTTAATTTCCATAGCTTCCATGGATAAAGCAGCATTGGAGAGAACCTAAAGACTTTTGAAGAGGCGGGCCACGAATTCTGCACCTCTAGCGTCAACATGACCTTCTTTGCTTACAAAATCCTTGGTAAGTTTATCGATTTAATGTGAATTGATAAATTTTTAGTGAATTTTGGATAAAAACCCTCTACATGTGCCTGATCTTCATGTTTCAGTGAAAATATTTCCCACTGTGGGCTTCCAGTTGATCCTATGACTCGAACACTGGAGTCGTTTCTTCATTTTCCATATCTCCATGTCTCTGTTGGAATGTGTCTTCCTCCATAGCCAGATTTTCCATATCTACATCGTTTTAGGCCATATTTTGTGAAGCTTTTGAGTCAAGAATGTATGGACTAAATTTTTTTGAAAGTGCGTACATGCAATGACCAATTTTTTTTTAGTGTGCCAACTTGTTTGTTACACTCCTCATCTTTCTTTTATTCAAAAATTTTTTTTATACATGTAATAATCTTATTTATGTAGTCCTTTATTGTATAAAAGACACCATGTATGCTCTTATTTGGTAATTTTGTCATTGGAGTTGAAGTCTTCATGAAAAACCCTTGTTATTTTATCCATTTTTCCCTTGTATGGGGGATTTTTCTTACTTGGACCCATGTTCTCCTCACTTCTTGTAAGTGCATGCTCCTTTAAGGCATTTTGAAGGCCCATTTGTGATATCTTATCTTTCTCTTGAATAAGAGAGGAAAAAAATACATCTAATGTAGGAAGTGTGAAGGAGGCTCCAAGAGCCAATATAGTACAATGAAAAGGAAACACAAAGATACTATAATTAGGACCCAATTTGGAGAAAATAGAGAGCACCATTTGTGTGCCATTCCTATTTATATTACACATATTGAGATGCACGATAACTAATTTGATCTTGGTGAGAAATTCTTGAATAGAGTAAAAATCACTTGGTGCCAACTTCATTAGTTCCACCTCTAATTGATGTCCCATCAATTATCATTTCATCTTATGTTTTTAAGAGGGTGGACACTATGATACATACTTCATTTGGAATATTCTTGTTTGAAATTTGATAGAGTACATCTCAAGCAATAGAATAGAAAAGTAACATAAATGTTTCATCCATTCTATTCAAGTATTTATATTTTTCAAAAATTGAATTTGGTTCTACCTCGGTGTCCATTATGATATGGTAGATCCATTTCATCCTCAAGAGTATCTATACTCTTGATTTCCGTTCATAATAGTTTAATGGGATTAGAATTTTTTTGGAATATAGTTCCATTACAACAAATGAGATCTATGATCGTTGAAAATGAGATTCTCTAAATTGCAATAGCTTCATCCCTAAAAACAAACACTATAATACTTACTAGTATAGCACCCTTACAGCTCTAATAGCATGTAAAATTTGAGAATATGGATATAGATACTAAAAAAACAGAAGTATATAGTGAAAGAGATCAATAATAAAAAAATAAATGTATTAGCATTAATCATTACACAAAAGAGATGGACCAAATAGCAAGAAAGAATGTTGTATTACATTAGTCTTGAAAGAATGATGGAGAAGTAATATGGAGGAAAAACAATTATAATAGGTCAAGCAGGCAATTCAAATTGCTCATGCAGTGCATGAGGTGTTGGTTAGGATTAAATCGAGACAAACACCCTTAGTTAGGCATACACACTCCCAACTTTTTAGGTAAACTAACTTAAGAATTCCTAACAAATAATTCTAACTGAAAGAGGTAAATGGAACTGATATCATGCACATGTAAAATCCTAAAAGGATCAACTCGGGTTCTAGTCGCTAAATATATACATTAGTGGTAAGTTATGACCTAATTTAGTGGAGCAAATATACTCGGTAAATTACCTTGGACTCAAACACTCCTAAAATTAGGCTAAAGTTCCCTAGATCTAGGAAGGGACACTTAAATCAAGGAGTTTACCCAGGTCATCCAAAAACAGACCTTAGGGTTTGCTGAAAATGGGACAAAAGGATGTTTAAAACCCTTAGAGTTAGAATTAATCTCTAGGGTGACTTAAGTGGTCAAATTGAATGGGGTTTGGCCCACAAAAGTCATGAAGTCATGGTTTAAGCAACTATATAGGAGAATGCTGCTATGGAGAGGATTATTTTCTCTAAAAGTTGTCATAATTTGGTATATGAACACATAATATTACTTTGGAGAACATTGAGGATATGCAACAAAATAATTCCAAACATGCCATTATGACAATCGCTGCACTAATAGTGTGGTGCATAATGTATATAAAATGGAGAATCAATTAACCATTTCATGGTACAATTTTCAATTCCAAGTAAGATTTTAGTGAGAAAAATAAAATTGGCATCTTTTGATTCATTATTTAGACATAAAAATTGAAAAATAATATTTATTAAAATTAAGTATCATACTTGTGAAATTGTAACCCTTGCTTTTGAAACTAAAAACTGCATTTATGAAATTAGGTCACACTTTAATAAAAAGTGTAACCTCTGAGCAACATGGTTCATTGTTTGCGGTCAATTCCTCCTCAGTCATGGATTGTAGGCCTGTAGAAAACAAGTATGTTGAGTATGTTCCCATGATTGGGGCCTGTTCTAGTAATGGTACCTCACCATTATTATGAGATTTTTCCCTGTATAAAAGACAAATGTTAGAATTGACCCTGACTGAACTATCTTAAATGTTGCTTCATATAAAACCCCAAAAAAATTAAAAACAATACTAAGTTTAAACTTGCAATACCTTACTCTCATGCAGAAGGTGTTGATGTGTCAAAACCCCAAATTTTCACAAAAATTTAAAATTTTGAAATAATATAAAATGTTGAGTTTGCAGTTTATTAACAGTTAACGGTTAGCAAAATGAAAGGTAGTTAATAGATTAATTTGCATAAACTTGATTATGTTAACTCAACGATTTTCTTATTAACTCAATCTTAAGTTTATCTTGCGAATTAATTCTATATTCGGTTTATTGATGAGTTCTATTTATGACAGTAGGTGGAATCTGACTTTGAATTTCGGAGCTTACTTAGTATTTATGCTAACACAGATGGATTATTTGTTCTTACAGGTTTATAGGTATAAATGACCAAGTATTGCCTTTAAATTCATAAACATCCTACAATAATTCTATTTGCAAATATAAGCTTAGATTATAAGCTGTTGTAATTCAACCTACTTCCGTAAGGTAACATAGTTTATTTTCTTCTGTCACTATTGTTAACAAGGTTCTGATGATTGTATTTCTTTCTGTAGAGTATGTAGCGACAGTACTTCTTCCTTGATTTCTGAACAGTTTATTTTATTTGATTGATATTCTTTGTTTTTAGAAAGGCATATCCTAGTAATTCTATATTACATTTCTTATTTTTGGTTCTGTTTAAGAACAACTTCCAGGGTTGATGTTTTTCTTATCGAATCAATCTTTACCCTCTTATGTTAACAGAATGTAAAACTATATTCCAAGTATTGAGAAACTGCCACAACGTCTAAGATGAGATCTCATGGATCTGCATTAAGTAATAGAGTTCATAGGAAAACTGTTCTTACCTTTCACTTTACTATTACATAGTTTGTTATCAAAACTTTGCTAGTTTCTAAGATTTAAAAACATGCATAAACTATTTGGTTATCGTCGTAAAAGATTCTATTAGTGTTATAAATGAATACTGCTTAAGATCCTACCCAATGATTCTATATACATTACATGAGTTGAAAGTTGAGTAATAATTTACACCATCATGACAGGCATTGGAACTACTATATAGTTCTTCTTACACTATTCACTAAACTGTTTATAAGACAAGGATTTCATACTTATCTTAAAATACTACTGAAGACAACTTAGTTATTCACCCTATTTCACAAGGATGATATTACTATAAACTTGAATGGTTTACAATTATTCAAAAGAGTTAATACTCACTTATATACTATGCATATACTAACGATAACATTAATATAATACACATTAGTATAACCTATTATTGGTTATTGATATATTACATAACCTATATCCCAAAGATGATCTCTTTATATAAAATTTGATGAATTGTACCAATTAAAAGGGGACTAATACCTATATAGGGATTTTCTTATTACTAATTTAAAGGTTTACATAACCTTTTATTATCTCCATAAGTCAATTATTGGTGCAGACTTATAATAGAGAATACACGATTCTCATTAATATAACTTACAATGCAAACATAAATTAAAACCTCACTAGCTTTTACTAGCGATATTGCATAACGTGGTTATTGATAAATTAAATAATGTATTGTTTTGGGTTACGAGGCTGAAGGATTTTGTTATGTGGTGAGTCAACGTTGTAACAACGTTACAAACCCATGCCAATGATGAACTAGATGTTAACGTTCAACAATTATTATAAACTTGTGAACCCATGCAAATCACGAGCTATGCACCAAGCATTTAAATGACTATAGTATGATTGATACCCATGAAAACTATAATACGGTTTTGTTAAAATAATTGGTGAATAAAATTGGTTATTATGAAAATGTAGGAGACTATAGAAAGGAAACCCACAACATGATTTATTTGATTTGGCCACGTGGAGATTTCTAGGCCATGCACTGGTTGCTTATATAGTTTTCAACCATAATCTTTGGCTCATTTGGTCTCCGACAATTGCGTTGGCTCTGTGGGCTGCTCTGTACGCTCCCATGGTGGCCATGAGTTGCAAACAACCACAGAGGCTCCAACGTTGGCTTTTATTGTGGCTTACCCCCTTGAGCTAGATGCCATTACTCACCTCCTCTGTGATTTCTTTACTTCGCTCAGGGTTTACTACCTTTCTTGTGTATGGATTTACGGTCGCTTGAGAAATCCTTTCTGCTCCTCTGCTGTGGTCTATAATCAGTTAAAGCTTGAGCTTAATGTATGTTTTTCTACGCTCCCTTGTGGTAGGGTTTAGTTTTTCCTGCTTGTTTGCTAGTGACAGTTTGCCTCAATGCTTGCAGACTCCTTGCGGCCATCAGACTCCTTGCAACCATTGCTCAGGCTTACACCTTCTACACTGTAAAGATGGCTCCATGAAGCATTCTTGGTAAGCTCTGGTTTCGAATCTGGATTCCCCTGTTGTACAAACATTTGCAGTTGTTGATGTATATGTAACTTCGGAATGTATTCTTCTATGTATCTTATGTATTGTAACCCGATGTTTATTCCAGGATGTTTCTATTATGTATTTGAGTCATGTGGTCATGCCCCGATGTTCAGATCGGCAGGATTAATAATGTAAACAAGTCATGTCAAGTCATTAGGTAAGTCCCCATAGTTTCGGGGCACTTGAGTTATTATACACTAATTAAGGTGTAGGCTTGGTTAAGTATTTGTTAGTCGAGCCTACGTGTGAAAATGCAATTCAAGTGAACAGAAGAATATAAATAGAGAGTGAGACTCTCTATTTATCACACACATCATTCACTCTCTTAAGTGAGGCACACTTGTGAAGGAGGAAATATATTGGGACTAGAAGGCCACTGCTGTTGGGAGATCTCTTACTGTTTTGGTGCTGATTTTATCTTAGAGGAAGTTGCGGGGTTTTCTCCTTTATGGTTTCCCCGAGGAAAATCTCTTTGTGTCTCTTGTCTCTTGTGATGTGCTTGTGTTTTATTGTTGTGCTTGTTATTCTCTCAGTGAAAAGATCCTAAGATCATAATGCTAGCTTAATGTGATGAAAAAACCTAACAGCAGTTGGAAAGTATCGGCCATGTTGCACCCAGTATTGGGTTGCTGTCCTTCGTTTTCTTTTAATAGTTTTCTTTTGTTTTAGTTAAAACCCTTGCATGTCGCAAGGTGACTACAGCTTAGAGTTGTGACTGGTATAGCTCCTCTCGTAGTTGTAATGAACTAATAGTTTTGTAATATGGTGTATATGCTTGTTCATACTCCATATCTGAATATGGATGCTCAACTCCTCACTGAGGTTTTGTACTCTGTTAAAGTTTTTGGCTTACACTCAGTCTTCAAACTTGTTGATATAATGTGAATATTTTTAATATTGTTTGTCTGTAAGTCAAATTCATTCTCCATTATATATTTATATGATTATCTCTGTGTTAATAAATTAAATTTTCTTTAAATGTTTATATTAAAAGAATAAATATAATGTTTATCATAGATTACTAATGTAATGGTTTTTGCATATATAAGAAAACTCGGTAGTTTTCTGGTCGAAAATAAGAGCTATGGTTTTTACCCTATTTAACTTTTATAATGATAATTTTTGTATTAAGTTTGATTACTCTCAAAAGAGTTTTAAAATTGTTTTAATGGCTCAAGGAAATCTAGGTTAGGGTTTGTGGAAATAATCTATGTTCTTTCCTTATAGATTTCTTCATTTTGTAAAAAGAATTTCTTTTTGATTTATAAACAATAATATTTATGTTAATAATAATATTGTTTGTGTTAATAATATTATCTGCGAATACTATATTTTCCTAAGTTTGTAATTGCACAAATTTTTTAATAATAAAGACTGAGAATGATCTATAATAGTTTTAATTTATGCATTAGGATTATTTTTGTAAGCTTGGTAAAAGAAATGAGGATTTTCAACTCTGTCATTACTCCTTTACATATATGATTTGTCTGTAAAAGCTAAAGGACAATCCCTCATGAATAATACTTAAAGCATAGGTTATTAATGTATTTTAGTTGTTTTAATTCTAAGGAAAAGAATACTATGAGAGTTAATTAGTTATTTATTAATGTATTCCTTATCTTGAATTAGTTTGTCTTTAGAATTTAATTAGATTATCAATCCATACTTAGGGTTCAAATAGTTGCAGGTTAAGTTAGCTGTTAATATCAGGAAATGATATAAAATAACAGAACCATATTTAAACCCTTACTTAACATTAGTAAATAAGCATTATAACTGAGATATTTCTATTTCTTCTATTTCAGATTAGAAGTATAGTTTGTAAAAGAAAGTACTATGTAAAGAATAACTTACCTACTCGAACATATTGCTATTAGTAAAGTAATATGACTATTTCTTTTTCTAGCATTCTTAATACAAAGTCTGGTTTTAACAATAACCTAACTAGGCAGATTAATATTCTTTTCTGGAAGCAACTATCTATAGCAAGAAAAGATTTCCAATACTTTGAAAAACATAAATAACTCTATTCATTTCATATTCCTATCATATCTTCATTTATTTTAAACACACTACCTGTGCTAGAGTACTGTCTAGTTTATTCCAAACGGGGAAAAACACAAGTAGGGTTATTTCTCATTAAATACAGATTCAGCATTCAAATAACTAAAAAATTACAAGCTTTGACAGTTCACTACAAAACATTTAAATAATTCATTATTCATTTATTCTCAGAAATAAACTTTTAACACAGTAATAAAAGACTGTAGAACCTGTTTTAAATCTGGATGACAACAGTGTTGGGAGGTCATTCCTCCCTACCAACTCTTGGAGAGCGCTCAAACAATGTCTTCTTAGGACCCCCGAGCCTGTTCCTGGTCTCCTTGGCCGAGAATTGGTGGAGCAAGCAACAAAATACTAGTCCAATGACTCAGTACTAACTTTGCACTTAGCATTAAGATCCTTCAGTTGAATAGCTGTACCATATCACTTTCTAAAGTTTACCCCTCAAACACCTTCCACAAATTCCCTTCCCAATGAAATCCTTTGAAGTACATTCACCTGAATGATTCTCTTCTTGGAATGAGTAGCCTCAACTCTCTTCAATGGACTATTTTATTAAGACTGCCTAGGTATTTTTGGGTTAGTTGTCATTAATTGAGCCTCCTGCTCTGATCCCACTTTCTTGGGGCATCATGACCCCAAATGTAGGGAGGTTGCCACCTGCAACATTGGAAGTTTTTGAGGATGCTTCCACTTGTCTATTTGCTCTCCACCCAGTCTCCTCCACCAACTTGACTAGTAACACTCTTTTTAATAGATCTCCCAAGCTATTGTCTCCACTTTTATTTATTTATAATTAAATATTCAGAATTACATTCAATATCCTTGAATCTACTGAGTCATCATTCACAACTTAGCATATAATTTAACATAATGTCTTGGAATAAAATAAAATAAGATAATATTATTTTGCAAAATTGGGGCATGTGACATGATGTCCTTGTCCAAGGTATCGAGAAGACTAATAGCCTATATAACCATGTTATTCACTCTATTGACATTGAATTTCACGTTGGATCTGTTGTAGCTATGCCCAAGACCCAATTGAGCCTTCTCCAAGTCTATGCGATTCAAGATATGTGATTAAATTAGAACTGAAATAAACATTAATTTATTTCAATAAACAAGTATCTATCTGATTAGATTCTGTACCCATGGAAGCTTTAGCAGCTTCTATGATATCCTTGGATTTGTCTTCATCTCCAGTTATTTCTATTAATTTAGGTAAAGAGTCAGCCGATAAAGTGGGATTATCCTTCACAAACTTTGCCACTCATGCATATATATAGTTGTCATTAATAATCTTAACTAGCTCAGGAAAATACCATGAATACCATTCGCTGCAAATAAATTACTAATTAATTAATGATGAAGCTAGAGAATCATCGAATAGGGAATGCAACAAGAAAAAACAAGAAAACACATTACACTCTAGTTTGTACCCTGTTTTTGGAAAATTACTAGTCGTAGAATGTCGGTTATCAAGATTTTACCCCCACATGGTTTCAGCCTAGAATCTGACCACTGAAGGAAACTTGTTTGGACCAGACATTGGTGAGTTGAAATGCAGCTGTTATACAAAAATCCTGTCACCATCATGTGATAAGATATTTGGCATACCTACTTGCCCTGAATCCCAACTTCTGGAGTGGAAACCCATACTAAATGTCAATCTTTCATACAAATTCCTAGCACCATGCTTAGCTTGTTATCCAGAAGAGGTACCCTTGTTCGCACTACCCATCCCCTATTACCCACAAGTGGTGCCACCGCTTATGGCCCTTGGTCTATAAGCGGTTATAACCAGAACCACTATGTTATTGAAGGAGAAATGCAGTACCCTAGGTAAAAAGGGAAAAATAGAAGTTTCTCGAGGCTTCTAGATGATAAGCCTCGTGTCCTCCCTTATCCCTACTGTTGTGGGTTAGTTGAGTTTGAGATCCCTCATTCTAGGATCTTAGAGGCCACCTCACCCACTAATCTCTCAACCATCCCTATCCATCTAGCCTTATAAATACAAGCTTATGGCCATGGTTGAGGGGGAGAACTCTTAAGGCATTGTTATGCTGTTGGATTGATCACTTGGTCCATATCCTTGGAGATCATAGAGAGAGCTACAGTCAGTGCTTATGGGAATGAGAATGCTTGGTTTCATGGAGATGCATGTCAACACTAAGGCTTGGTTGTAAAATTATTCATATTTATTTAATGCAAGTTGATTTCTATCCCACATATATTGTTGTTGTTTGATTTCACATGTATGTTGTTATATTCCTTAGTCACTAACATAGATTAGTAGATTATATTCTTGTGGTTTCAATATGTTTGTGTGTTGAAGCTTATTGCAGGTACACAGGGTAATGATCGAAGCATTACATTCCAGGTATCTACGACATCTAGGGAGAGTCTTCAACCTATGTCCTCTATTTGTTCTGGATCTGAACCATTCAGACTAGTGGAACACCTTGCTATCCGCAGGAGGTGAAATATCCCAACTAACAAATTGAGCGACTCCACTAGGGAATAGTTATATAATTTGTTCTGATCTTCCTCATTTTGAAACTCTTATCTGAATCCAGGCTCCTTCTTCTTCAACTCTCTTCAGTTAGATCCACTTTCTGACTTGCTTCATTTAGGTTTGAAACTTCCAGATCCATTCATATCTAAGTCATTTCGGTCTTTTATGCTCTATTTCAATACTCAATTCAACAGTATTTGCCTTGATCTAGTATTTTTTTGACTTGATCTATCGTTCTTCTTATGTTTTGGTCATCTACAAGGAACCGTGCCTATGCTGTGTACGAGAAGCGGTGCCACCGCATGAACAAAGTGGGTAGTACGTGGTGCCACCGCCTATAACCTATTGGAAAGAAGTATTGCCATGTTGGAAATGCTCTGTCAACACTTGCGAAGCACGGTGCTAGGTAGGAATCATTCCAAAGCCTTTTTTCCTCATTTTTCTTTGAAATTTTTTGGATTTTGTTGCTTTCAGTTCTGCTTATTAGATTTGTGTTACTGAATCTGATGCTTGTGGTTTGATAATTTTATGGTTTAAGATTGATTTGAGTGAAATTTCAAAAGTTTTATTAGGTATTTTGATTGTTCATCCGCTTCTATGTTTGTTGGTTGTGTTCGCGAAAGGATTTCTTGTTTTCTGAAAAGATCAGGGTGTTATTAAAATCTTTTTTCGTTTATGTTCCATAGACTAAAAGAAGAACACTAGATTAGTTTGTAGGTTTCATTTCTTAATTGCATAGTGTTGTTGCTACACATTTTCTTCCCAAATCTCTTAATTTTTGGGCCCCTCCTCATAACTGAATATCGCTTCAGTTTGTTCCATCCTTAATGTTTCTTCGGTCATGCTTTAAGTCTGGATGTTTTGAATATTAGATTGCATCTTGTTTTCAGAGATCGTTGTGTTTGATTTTCGTGTTGGATCGAGGGTGTGAATTTGGAGAAGTCAAATTTTTGTCCTTTAGGGCCGCCATTTCGCAGGAAGAACGACTTTAGCTATTGCTGATCCTTAACTGTTCAAAACACTTAAGTTTTCTTGAATCGGGCATCTTTTTATGTTGAATCGGAGGCTCCAATCCTTCTCCCTTCCGCTGTTGCGGCAGCCAAAGCGGTTTGGCATCTGAAGTATAAATTGCTCCGACTGCCGACGCGCATTGATCTTTATTTGCCTTCCGCTATTGCGGCTAGGAAATCCATTTGACTTTCGATGTCCAAACCATGCCGAATTCTGATTGAAGCATTTCCCACCTGCGTCAAGTATCTTTAGCCTTCTCTTGTCCGCCGTTGCAGCCAGGAAAGTCTTTCCATGTCTGATGCCAAAGCTTGCCGACTGTCGATTTATAACCTTCTCACCCAAGTCTTAATCGAGACTCTGTCCCGATGCACCTGGCTATTTTCTTATGGATTGACCGTTCTGAGTAGATAATTGTAATGTTTAAAATCCCATTCCAACGAATTGTTTGCAGGAGGAATTCGACGGACTATTGAAGTGACCCGGAGTGAAGGCTTAGCTTGGTCAAATCGAAACCGGCAGGGTCACTAGGAAGACAAAGCGGAGAAAAGGAAAAAACAATAAAATGACAGAGGTACAGACTAGGAAGACCTATCAGTTATTGATCAGGAGATGAACGCTCACCGAAAATAATTGGGAAGACAAAACGGCCAGAAGAGGAAGCTGAAATGTTTGGAGGGACTGGAAAGTCAGACGTTGGGGGATCCCTAACGATCGGGGGGTGTAGTTTAAATACTGTAAAGATAGGACTGATAAGGGGCTTTTTCCCTGGAAAAATTTGAAAAAACTCTTTTGCTTGTAAGAGGAACTACTTCGTTTTACAGTCAGAAAGGGCAACTTTTGCCTGCTGGAGAGAGCGAAATGTGGAATGTATCAATGCGACTAAATGTATAATGTTGAAGAGGAACTATTTCATTTTTGGCTTTGTTTCATTAACTGTGAGAGTATTTAACTTCCTGAACCTATGTTCTTGTTGAGTGTTCTTCAGTATCTTTTGGGATGTCTTCCACTGTGAGTAATAAATGTTGGTCGTAAAATAATCGGCTATCTGGTTGTTTAAATATCTGTAATTGTTCATATATCTTGAATGAAGTATCAACTATCTATAACTCTTCATAACGCACATACAAAATGTATTACTCACCAATGAATGATAACTCCGCTCCCTAGGGATAGTTTAGGTAGTTAGTTTATTTTTTGTGTTGTATGTGTTTTGGGTGCTTGTGAACCTTAAGACGAGAGGTAAGAACCTGCTCATCACATTGTGACTGTTCCTTGCATATTTAGCACCCTACATTGTTAGTTAGGCACTTGCATATCATACATTAAGTTAAAAATACAAAATTCACGGTGGACCGGGCCACAACCGGTAAAGCCTGTGTTTTGTTACTTTGATCTACGGTAGCCGGACCGTAAACCGGACAGATTCCCTGTACCAAACAGTCAACGGGCTAGTTGGGAACATTGATTGGGGAGAATCCCCTACTATTGTCGCCTGCGAATTTCCAGGCCTCAACATTTTTGGCGCTAGAAGGAGGGCAGCCAGTGTATGGTTGGCCGAGGAAACCCGTTTTCCCGAGAATATTCCACCGGTAACAGTTCTGAAAGCAGTGGGTTTCAAAACCCAATTCCGGAATAAAGAGAAAATCTATATTCTATTGACAATGAAATTGTTAATGATCTAAGAAGACACACCAGGGAATATGTAAAGAAGATTGGAGGATTTCCAATCATCCCTGAACTGCCCAAAAGAGAGTATAAAAGGAAGGATCGTCCTGAAGTGGAGGGCTCAGTGCTGGTTGGAGACTGGGAAGAGCTTGTAGAAACAGCCTTACAGGAAGTTGTGCTACCTTTGAATCAAGAAGGCCCAGAAACCCCTCACAGTTCTCTTGCTCACACTCCAGTTGGTTCACCTCCTCACTCCCCACTCAGAATCATGGCCGAAGTTAATGCTAATCAACCACCTAACCCACCAAATCCACCTCCTGCATGGAGAGCCAGATCACCATTAAACCTGACACCTCCATTACACGACCTACCTCAAGCCTTTGATAAGATGTTGCCCAAGTTCGACCCAAATGAGAAAATACTAGTAGATGATCATCTACAAAGTTTTTACTTGGCAGTGGAAGGATTAAGGGCCGAGGAACATGAAGATGTGGTATGTAGACTTTTCCCACATACCCTTAAAGGAGCTGCGGCATCATGGTACTTTGGATTGCCTTCTAACTCTATCCCTGATTGGGATACCTTCGAAAGAATGTTCAGAAGTAAGTATGCAACTCAGAAAACTCATGTAGCTCTCATGAAAGGGCTGTGCGCGTTGAAGAAAGAAAGAAAAGAAAAAGTGCATAGTTTTACTCAAAGGTTTGCAGCATATCTCAAGAACTTCTCTGAAACAGATAAGCCTTTAGACAAAGTTCTTATTGAATACTATACTTCAGCTTTAGGCCCTGATTTGGCCATGTTTGCCAAAGGTAGGGCCAAGCCTACGTTGAAAGAAACGTATGAAGAAGCAGAAGTGGTGGAAGCTGAAAGAGAGAGCATTGAAGACTATCTAGAACAATCTGGAGAAAAGGGTACAGGAAGAAAAGCCTTATTGTTTACTAAGCCTAAAGAAGAAAAGTCTCAAGATTTGGAAAATATGGCCAAAATGATGCAGAAGCTTTCCAATAAAATCATAGATATGGAGAAAGAAAAAGAAGCACAAAAGTTTTATAAGCCATATTATAAGAAAAGAGAAGATAACCACTAGTCTCAACCTCCTCCGCACAATACTGCATCTATGAATTTAACAGAGGTAGGCTTGGATAACTTTTGCACATTCCACCAACAGCCACACTCTGAGAAGAATTGTCCGCAATGGATAAATTCGATGACGTTTGTCATGAATCAGCTTTTAGATTCTAGATTGACAGAAGAGGGAAATGAAGAAGGAAAGGAAAATTCTACCTCTACGTCTACTAAAGAACAGGAAGAGGAAACCATGGCTTTATGGAATTCTATCTCACTATTTGATGCTAAAGAAGAAAAGACTCAGGGGTGTAAAGACGTTATCGAAACCAACATAGCCACGAGGAGCCAAGGGACGGTTAAGGAAGACAGTCTTATACTTCCAAAGATTAAGAGGCTGCAGAGAAATGTTAAGAAGAGATTTCAATACAAATCTTTGACTGATACAATTCCAAAATTCACTATTACCAGCCAAAGTCCTAGACAGAATGATACAACGGCCAGGACAAATGAAGGTAAGGAGAATGTTGATAGGCCTCATCCCATGGAACAGCAGATGGATTACGACATTATGGAGGATTTTAAAAAGATAAAGGTGAATGTTCCACTATTCGAGATGTGCAAAGTGCCGCAGCAAAAAGAAAGGCTGTTGAGAGCCCTTGAAAAATCAGATGAGAAGATGCCCACTAACTATCAACCAGAAGAAGAATAAGAGATTGGAGAGAACAGCAGTGGAGGTAAGTCCAAGCACAAGCATCCACCTTTCCTCCTTACTTTCAAAATATTTAACTAGAATGTACATAATTGCTTGGTAGATTCAGGGGCAACTGTTAATGTCATGCCAATATCTATCTGTAAAAGAATCAATGGGCAGCCTAAGCCATCCCCGTGGAGAGTAGTTCAGTTGGACAGGATAGATGTGAAGTTAATTGGTGAGATGGAAGATGTCCTAGTCCGTCTGGCTTCAAATGATAAAGTATGCCAGGTCATTAATATCGTGGTGGATGACATACCAGATGCGTACGGCCTTATCCTGAGCAGAGATTGGTCGGCCAAACTTAATGGATATTTCACTTCTAATTGGTCACATCTGTGGTTACCATACAAAGGAAGTCCAAACCAGATTAAGATTTTGAGGGGGCCTCACATGAAGTACAATGTTACACGACTTGAAGAGAAGAATGAACCTGTGGATTCTGTCTTGGGAAACTATTTTATTGAGTTGGAACCAGGTAATTACCAAGCAGAAGAAGCCAGCAACACATCTGATACCCATCCTGATCTCCTTTGATTCTCACAGGCTGATGAGATTAACTGTAAAATAGTAGACTTAGCAGTAGGAATAGATTCGTTTTCAGTAGTTAATGATTTTTGGACTTTATTTTTCGATGGCTCTAAGACATTAGAAGGGTTAGGAGCTAGTTGTGTCCTGATTGACCCGCAGAAGAATAAACATTTCCTTTCATGTAGATTAGAGTTTGAGTGTACTAATAATACTGCTGAGTACGAAGCACTGGTGCAAGGACTAAAGAAGGCAATTGAATTAAAACAAATTCGGAATTAAAGGTAATACAAGGACTAAAGAAGGCAATGCAAGGATTAAAGGTAAGTAATCTAAAAGTCTTTGGGGATTCTAAAATTATTGTAAAACAAATTCGGAATCAGATACATTGTATCTCTCCTCACTTAAAGGCTTACCAGAATGAGGTATGGGATTTGCTGAAATATTTTAATGCATTTAACATTATTTCAATTCCAAGAATTAAAAATGCAGCTGCTGATCTGTTGGCCACATCAGCCGCTAGGCTCGTACCCGCTAATAATTGATGTTATGTCGAACTGCTTTTCAGGCACTCTGTACCTGATATGATTACGAAACTATGAGTGTTTGATGATGACCAGCAGATCATAGAATGTTTAATGAATGATGAGGTGTTTAAAGGAGTGATCATAGATGATGAAGAGCATCAGGCTGAGATGAAATACGATAATTTCATTCCTAAAGGAGCCAGAACGTTGGAAAAAATGTTCGATTTAAATGAAAAATTCAGAAGACCACCCAATGTGAAGACCCATAGCTCATCTCTGCAGTCTGATTTGATTAATTTAGGGACTAGAACAAATCCTAAGTTCATGAATCTCGGCAAATGTTGTTCACCAGCAGAAAGAGACAAATTCATCAGTCTATTTAAACAATATAAAGATGTTTTCGCATGGACGTACGAAGATTTGAAAACATATGACACCAGCATCATCAAGCATGTCATCCCCATTAAAGCAGGTGTCAAGCCATATCAGCAACCTTTGAGGAAAATGCATCCGAAATTGGAACTGCTGATTCAAAGTGAATTGAAGAATTTATTGGACGCAAGAATCATCTGCAAAGTCAGACACTCTGAGTGGGTATGAAATTTGGTACCAGTAAGGAAAAATTCTGGATAAATCAGACTCTGCGTGGATTTCAGGAACTTAAACCGTGCATCAGATAAAGATAACTATCCTGTGCCACCCATGGAGCAGCTGCTACAGATGGTTTCAGGTTCTGAACTGTTTTCATTATTAGATGGTTTCTCTGGCTATAATCAAGTGTTAGTAGCTAAAGAAGATAGATTAAAGACAACGTTTAAAACTAAATGGGGAACCTTTTCCTATAGAAGAATGCCTTTTGGGTTGATTAATGCTAGAGCGAAATTTCAGAGGGCTATGGACATAGCTTTCCGTGGATTGATTGGACGAAGTGTTGTAGTGTACCTTGACAACATTACAATATTCTCAAAGAAAAGAGAAGAGCACGCATTTCACTTAAGAAAAATTTTCGAACGCTGTCGAAAATATGGCATCTCCCTCAATCCTAAGAAATGTGTGTTCATTGTCACGGAAGGCAAGTTGCTAGGTCACATTGTCTCGAAGAAAGGAATCTCTATAGACCCAGCAAGAATCAAGGCCATTGAACAAATCCCCTTGCCCCAAAATAAGAAAGGGATGCAGTCTTTTATGGGAACTATAAACTTCGTGCGAAGATTTGTACCTGATTTCACTCAGACTGTTAAGCCACTTCAGCAGATGGTCAAGCAGAATGCACAATTCAAGTGGACTGAACTTGAGAAGAATGCTTTCAGCAAAATTAAAACTGCTGTTGCACATGCACCCTCCTTGAAAATTCCAGATTTCGATAAAGACTTTATTTTATATACTTTTGCATCTGATGATTCACTGGCAGCTGTGCTCACCCAAAAGGAAGAAAGGGGGGATGAATTCCCAATCTCCTTTATGAGTACTGGTCTACAAGGGGCTGAATAAAACTACCCATCCATTGATAAGCAAGCTTACGCAGTAGTTAAGGCAGTGAATCAATTCAGGCCTTATATATTAAAAAATCGAACCAAGGTAATAGTCCCCTACCCAGCTGTAAGATCCCTTCTCATACAGAAAGAGTTAGGAGAAAGGAGGGGCAATTGGGTAACAACTCTTCAAGAATATGACCTTGAATTCAAACCATCCTCTATAGTTAAAGGACAAGGATTGTGCAAGCTGATGACCGAAAGTGGGAACAATGAAGAGCAAGCATGGGAGGATGAGGCTGAACTACATGTAATGGATGTATGTCCTTTGTTTACAGCTCCCGAGTCTTGGTATAGAGACCTTGTGCATTACCTGTAGTCAGGGTTGTTGCTAGAACATTGGAATTCCAAGCAAAGAAGAGCGCTGTGTCTTAAATCGGCCTCCTATCAACTTATTGAAGGAGTATTATTCAGACAGAATTATGACGGGGTTCTCCTCAGATGACTAGAAAAATAAGATGCAAAGAAAGTAATGTCATAATTACATGATGGTCCTGCTGGAGGACATTATTCAGGGGATACCACAGCCCACAAAATCCTCAAGGAAGGTTACTACAGGCCTACGCTCTTTAAAGATGCACACGCACATGTCAGGAAGTGTGATATTTGCCAAAGGTGTAGTGGGAGACAGCCTAAAGCAGCAGCACTGCTAAAGCCTGTAATGATCACGGAACCATTCGAGCAATGGGGGCTGGATGTTATTGGAGAAATAAAACCGAATTCCTCTCTGTAGCACAAGTACATTCTGACCACTACTGATTATTTTACTCATTGGGTCGAAGCTATCCCGCTGCGCAAGATAAATGAGGACGGAGTCATCAGCTTTTTGCAAGATCATATCATGACCAGGTTTGGAGTTCCAATTTCGTTAGTTTTTGATAATGCTAAATACTTTTCATCAATTAAATTAACTACTTTTGCTCATGATAAAGGAATAAAATTGCATTATTCTGCTAATTACTATCCACAAGGGAATGACCTGGCTGAATCCTCTAACAAAAATCTGATTAGAATTCTTAAGAAGACTGTGGTAGAAAACCAGAGGAGTTGGCACTCAGCATTACCAAATGCCCTTTGGGACGATAGAGCCACCCCCAAGTCTGCAATTGGAGTGTCTCCATATACCCTTGTCTATGTTAAAGAAGCCATCCTTCCTCCCAATATCATGTTGCCATCTTCCATACTAGCTCAAGAATCCAGAGGGTCTGATGATGAAGTTTTACAGATAAGGATATATAATCTACCGAAAGCCGAAGAGGCTAGGTCTAAAGCTAAAGATGCTTTAAGCAACAACAAGAGTCAGTTAAGAGATGGTTTGACAAGCATAAATCCGGAACAAAGGACTTCGAAGTGGGAGACTTAGTCCTCAAATGGGATCATGCCCATGATGAGAAAGGAAAGCATACTAAGTTCCAGCAGTTGTGGGTAGGCCCTTTTAAGATTGCAGCCAAGCTTGGTCCTTCTACTTACAAGTTGCAAGGTCTGCAGGGATGGGAGGAGAACCTACCAGTAAATGGTTTGGTTCTCAAACCTTATTTTTCCTGAGTTTGTTTGATTTCTTCTGTCTTGTATATAAATAATTTATTTGGCTGTCTTTTGAGTCATGTTTTTTAGCTTGTTTTGTTGATTTCAATAAAGGGAGTAAACCTGCCGTTGCATGAGGAACATCCGAAATTTATAAGTTTGATAAACGTTTTGGTATCGGACTATGTGTTGTTGTTTATATGAAAGAACTTCTTCCAGTTTAGCAGTTTTCTTGAGCAACTCTGTGTGTGTTGAAGTCCTGCTTAACCCGTGTGAAATAAACCGGATTCCAAGAGTCCAGAATACTATGTTGATGCTCCATCCACGTCACACTTAAAATGTATAGGGGATGATAACAAAGGACCCATGGAAAGAAGAAAGGTAAATAGTATATTAAATATAAATGATCCCATGCCAAGAAACGAATGCCAAAAGGCCGATAAGAATCAAGGAACTCCTATGAAAAGCATCATACATCAAGGCAGATGCTGAATCATAAATACTAGATTGCTGAAAGATCCTCTCCGTCCGTGAGCTTAAACTTGAAGTACACCACTCACACAAAAGGACACTATGGGATAGAGGATCCTGAATTAAAATTCAGTAAGAAAGGCATGTAAGCAAACTCATATGAAAAGGGACAAGAGTCCAAAAGCACAAGAAAAAGTGTTAAAATGGCATGGGAATGAGGAACAAATGAATATTTCTATTTACCATATGCTACAATCCTGTGGTGTCCAAAGCTATTACCCACCTGAAGACAAAGGTAATAATGAAACTCATCCTCTGGCCTCAGCATAGTTATCTGGACTTAACGATTCTGGTTTCCACTATCCCTAATTGGACTGTCATCAATGATTAAGGGTGCACACTTTGGTCATTTGAGAGATCCATATTGCTGGAAGAATTCAATATGATGCTTTTGTTGTTAAGCAGTCTGTCATTCAAAGGTTAATCGCCCTGAGATCTAGGTTCACCAGGTAATCACCATTTGTTGCTGCTGCAACTTTTCTCCCCAAATCTCTTAATTTTTAGGCCCCTCCTCATAACTGAATATCGCTTCAGTTTGTTCCATCCTTAATGTTTCTTCGGTCATGCTTTAAGTCTGGATGTTTTGAATATTAGATTGCGGCTTGTTTTCAGAGATCATTGTGTTTGATTTTCGTGTTGGATCGAGGGTGTGAATTTGGAGAAGTCAAATCGTTGTCCTTTAGGGCCGCCATTTCGCAGGAAGAACGACTTTAGCTGTTGCTAATCCTTAACTGTTCAAAACACTTACGTTTTCTTGAATCAGGCATCTTTTTATGTTGAATTGGAAGCACCAATCCTTCTCCCTTCTGCTGTTGCGGTACCCAAGGTGGTTTGGCGTCCGAAGTATAAATTGCTCCGACTGCCGACGCGCATTGATCTTTATTTTCCTTCCGCTGTTGCGGCTAGGAAATCCATTTGACTTCCGATGTCCAAACTGTGCCAACTTCTGATTGAAGTGTTTCCTTCCTGCGTCGAGTATCTTTAGCCTTCTCTTGTCCGCCATTGCGGCCAGGAAAGTCTTTCCGCGTCCGATGCCAAAGCTTGCCTACTGCCGATTTATAACCTTCCCGCCCAAGGCTTAATCGAGACTCTGTCCGGATGCACCTGGCTATTTTCTTGTGGATTGACCATTCCGAGTAGATAATTGTAATGTTTAAAATCCCATTCCAACGAATTGTTTGCAGGAGGAATTCGACAGACTGTTGAAGCGACCCGTAGTGAAGGCTTAGCTTGGTCAAATCGAAACCGGTAGGGTCACTAGGAAGACAAAGCGGAGAAAAGGACAAAACAAGAAAATGACAGAGGTACAAACTAGGAATACCTATCATTTATTGATCAGGAGATGAACGCTCACAGAAAATAATTGGGAAGACAAAACGACCAGAAGAAGAAGCTAAAATGTTTGGAGGGACTCGAAAGTTAGATGTTGGGGGATCCCTAATGATCGGGGGGTGTAGTTTAAATACTGTAAAGATAGGACTGATAAGGGGCTTTTTCCCTGGAAAAATTTGAAAAAACTCTTTTTCTTGTAAGAGGAACTACTTTGTTTTACAATCAGAAAGGGGAACTTTTTCCTGCTGGAGAGAGTGAAATGTGGAATGTATCAATGCGACTAAATGAATAATGTTGAACAGGAACTATTTCGTTTTCAGCTATGTTTCATTTACTGTGAGAGTATTTAACTTCCTAAACCTATGTTCTTGTTGAGTGTTCTTCAGTATCTTTTGGGATGTCTTCCACTGTGAGTAATAAATGTTGGTCGTAAAATAATCGGCTATCTGGTTGTTTAAATATCTGTAATTGTTCATGTGTCTTGAATGAAGTATCAACTATCTGTAACTCTTCATAACGCACGTACAAAATGTATTACTCACAAATGAATGATAACTCCGCTCCCTAGGGATAGTTTAGGTAGTTAGTTTATTTTATGTGTTGTATGTGTTTTGGGTGCTTGTGAACCTTAAGACGAGAGGTAAGAACCTGCGCATCACATTGTGACTGTTCCTTGCATATTTAGCACCCTGCATTGTTAGTTAGGCACTTGCATATCATACATTAAGTTAAGAATACAAAATTCACGGTGGACCGGGCCGCAACCGGTAAAGCCTATGTTTTGTTACTTTGACCTACGGTAGCCCGACCGTAAACCAGACGGATTCCCTATACCAAACAGTCAACGGGCTAGTTGGGAATGTTGATTGGGGAGAATTTCCTACTGTTGTAGCCTGCAAATTTCCAGGCCTCAACACATAGTAAACTTCTTTTTCCTTCCTTGAAAAAAGAAATTTTTTGACTAAGTCTAGGATATTATCATTGAGGGTTGGACATTGGTTTTCTGATTGGATTTACAAGATTTTAGGACCTTCATGATCTTTTTCCTCTCTTACATTTATAACTATCTTGATCAAAATAAAAAAAATGGTAGTTTTAAGTTAGATTTGCGTATGTTTTGAGAAAATTGAAAAAATAGAGTGCATTTGCATATAGGTGTGCTTCTTGTTTTTCTTTTAGGAAAAGAGATTCTTCCCCTTCTCATTTGCTTTCAGAAAGAAGAAATTAGTTTGGAAAAGTGATTGCTTGTCTTTGATTTGATGTTCATGATTGTTGTGTGGAAGTATTTTTGGTTTTGAAACAAAAGGAAAACACTCTCTTTCCCTCCTGTAAGTAGGCATACTGAACGGTAAAGTGAAAATTTTGCACTAGCATATTACATGGTTTTACTTTTCTGTCAAAACATCATGCATTCACCTAATCGTACAAGTTAAAATTAACAATAGTTGTAGGTTTAAATTTACATAGTAATTTGAGTGATAGGTTAGAGACGTGTTCGGGCGTCGTTAAATGTAGGAGCTGTCGTTATTTGTCATCATTACATTCCAGGAATCATGTGGTTATTCCATGTATTGTTAGTATATCGAATGGCATTTCATGTACCCTTGAGGTATATAGAAAGGTACTTCACGTACTCAATTTTATATCAGAAGGCCCCTTGTGTACGATTATGCATTAGAAAACACTACTACTGATTCAAGCTCCCACATACCTTGAGTATATCAGGAGACCCCACTAGGGTACCTTATCCATCTGAGAAAAGCCCTCTGGACATCTTGTTTGGAGCCATACACTGAAAACAACATTCAGGGATATTGCCACGCACATACCCCCGAGGTATATTGTGAGTGGCACCTTCTTCACAATCCTAGTGAGAGACCTGACTTTTGAACTCCTCCTATCATCTTAAGTGTGCTTGTTTTGACTTATAGCTTGTGTAAGGAAATTCTTTTTGGTGTGTTTTCTAGATTTTTAGACCCTAGGTTAGTTAGGAAATATACAAACTGGCTGAGTTAAGATAGTCCAGAAGAGTATGGGGCTTGCCACCTGATTTTATTTCTATTTCAGGAGAAAATCCCATGGAAGCTATCGACCAAGGAGCTGCTACCACTTCCCAAGTGGGAGACAATGTGGTTGCGGAAAGTGGAGTACCATATTATTCACACTCGCCTCCCTTGGTCCAACAACCTTCTCGGGGAAATAAATCATTCCATTCTCCCACAGAAGGTCATGTTGACGATACAACCCGTTCGGATTTTGGTCTGAATGCTCCGTTTTGGGAGACACCTATAGGACAGACCATTGCCTCATTTGGAACCCGTGTAAACTCTTCTGAAGATGAATAAGAACACAGGAAATACCGTGCTACCATTCTCCATGCACAGTATATTGACAAGTAGATCGATGACCTATTAGGCTCGACATCAGCATGTGTCACATCTCTTCCTGTGGGATATTGTTCACTGGCCGATTCTATGAGACCCATTGAACCGATTATAGATCATCCAATAACAACCCACAACCCAAGTCATATTACCACCTTTATCACCTCTCATGTTATGTCTATGCCTAATCTTCCTAGGTCATCTGCACCTGAGATTCAATCTTTAATTCCTGTTTCATCCACACCTTCTAGTACCGGGGGGTAACCCCCGACACAACCTACGTTATCTGACACCAGAATTGTTCCTAGTCAAGGACAGACCTCTAACATAGAACCATCTATAGTTAATGTCCCTCCCACCCATACTAATGTGGTTAATCCCCCATCCAGTTCAGGTCAACCCTCTGGGGCTCAACCTGTAACCATTCAATCTTTTGGAGGTTATGGTTATCAAATACCTGTAGGTAATCATCCACCCAATCCTACATGAATGCCTTATGCTAGAATTCCATACCCTAGTAACAATTTTATTCCATGGGGGCAACCCAAGTGGTCTTACATGCTAGCTATAGGGGGGATACCTATACATACTACGGGAGGTGGCAGAGGACCTCCTTATGGAGGTCATCCCCTTGGGGGGCCTAATTGCCCTAGAGGATCTGGAAACTTTCCTCCTTATGGTCATGGAGGCCCTAGTGGTCCTGGGGGACCTGGTGTATTTCCTCCTTCTGTCCCTCCTCTTATTGGTTCTGGCGGCTCTAGAGGTTTACCACCTCTTGGGGGTTCTATAGGGTCTGGGGGTCCACCTCCTTGTGGTCCTGGTGGTCATGGGGTCCCGGTGGTCTTGGTGGTCCCGGTGGCCCTGGTGGTCCTCCTCTTGGAGGCCCTAGTCGTCCTAGCATTCCTAATCCCAGAAATCAACCCCTTGCGGGCGGATTTTCTGGTATTTCTTCGTCCCAACAACCTGTTTATCAGTATACTTATGTTCCTATTGGTAATTATATGCCATATCAATATTACCAGTATGTGCATCCCAACCGACAGTTACCTTTCCTAGCAACTTTGGACTTACCTGATTTGTCCAAGTTGATTAATGACCCCATTCAACACAATCCCTCATGGCCACCCATTCCGGTAAAGTTACCATCGGATATTCTGAAATTCGATGGCAAGTAGGGAGACGATCCAAAGAATCATGTTATGACATTCCATTTATGGTGTTCTTCCAACTCCCTCATCGATGAATCCGTTCGATTGTGACTCTTTTAGTGAACTTTGACCGATACAGCCGCGAAGTGGTACATTGAACTCCCACAACATTCGTTTGTGGATTTTGGCTCGTTGGCAATCATGTTTCTTACACACTTTCAGCTCGCTATTCGTTATGAAATGACTGCTGATCTTTTAACCTCTCTGTGGTAGAACACCTCCACCCACATATCTGATCATATTCATGAGTGGAGAAGGCAAAGAAGGCTTATTAAGGCCCCTATTCTAGATTAGTTACTAGCTGATTGGTTCACCAAATCCTTGTTGCCTCCTATTGCCTGAGATGTGGCTATGGGTGGTACCATCACCGAAGAGCAGGATATTAGTGAGGCTCAGTACCTAGACTTGGTTTATTCCCAGTTAGGAACTCTTTATGAGTTGATTCCTCAAGCTCCTTGCCCTAGTACCGACCTTGTCAAGCCACCAGCAAAAGTACCTGTTGATGGGATTGTTGGTTCAATCTAGTCCCCATTTGTAGTGAAAATTGCCAAGCAAACCAAAACTGCCCCCCCTACTCCTTCGAATCCTAAGGTTTCCACCGAGGTCAATTCTATTCAAATTACTCAAACCTCGGGTAATAAAAAGAAAGGTAGAAATCGAAATAAAAAACTTGGAAACCAACCGGAGACTCCACGACCAACCAATGGTGATAACGACAAAGGGAAAAGAAAAACAAAATATCCCTGTCTGCTCTACGGTGGTGACCATTTTCCAAAGGTGTCCTTGTCAGGACGAAATCTCCCAGTTTTTGAAGTCCAATCCCGCACCTATGGTACTTATGGATCCTTTTCCTTCTCAACAACAGCTGATAGACCACATGTCTAATTAGGGTAATTCTAGTTCGTCAGAAGAAATTAGTATGATGTCCTCATATACCATCCATTTGTAAACTCGAAGTTAGAATTATGATAAAACTATAGATAAAAATGAAGATCATTCATCTTTAGGGAAATCCCCTTCTACTAGTTCTCTTGAGTCCTCGTCTACTGTCCCCTTGTCTATCGAGAAGCCTACTCTCGACATGATTTTTTTCCCATATAAGAGTACTCTTCTAAAGGTAGTATTTAGTCCCAATGCCCGAGCCGCTCAATTTTTTAATGTGGTTGAAAATCTCACTCAGGCACCTTGTGAAATGTCTACCCTAGAAGTGCTCCAAAGTTTCCCTACACAACGCAAAAACTTGTTGACTGCATTAGGAGCTTTAGACCCGGATAACACCAACTTGATTCATTTCAATGTTGAGAACTATAATCCTAGGTTTCCACATAAAATTTCTTTTCAAGTCATTACAAAAGTGGTTGGAAAGAAAGTTTTTCGAACAATCCAAGATGAAAGAGCTTCGACTTCCATTTTGTCTCTGTCTTGTTGGAAAGCCCTTGGCTCTCCCGAGCTTGTGACATCACCTATGACCCTTAAGGCCTTTGACGGATGGGGTTTCCAAGCCCATGGTATCATATCAACCCTCATGGTTAAGCTGGGGGGAAAAACCATTTCCATCCAAGTAGAAGTGGTAGATGCCCCCTTAGATTACAATCTCCTTCTAGGACGAAATTGGTTCTATGTTATGACTGATGTTGCTTCAACAGTATTCTAAACCGTCCACTTTCAACATCTGGGGAGAATCGTTACTATTGACCAGCTTGATTTCTGTGCGCCAGATGTTACTACCTCCATGGCTAATAACATCCCCATGTTAGGCCAGTCCCCTCCTCGTTACCAGTCGATTGGGGTAGGTGTGTTGAAGGATTCATCCCTCATGGGAGTTTTTCCATCCACTCCTCCTAGCACAGATTCCACGTCAGTCCATATGATAGGCTCATTTGATTGTGAGCCTGGGGGAAAACATGTTGTTGAGTCTACCTCGTTAAGTCCTCACGAAGCTATGTATGACACCATTCAAACCTCTTCCGATGATCACACTGATGACCTTCATCTAGTGGCTTTAGATCCCTACCATTTACCGTATTGGTTAGAACCTTCTCTTCTGACTCTAGATTATCTCTCTGAGACTTTTCCTTTTGACGAGTCCATTATTGAGATCATGAGCATAGATGAGTCCATTTGGGAGGATCACCATCATAGATCCATGTTCCTCCCCAATACCAGTTCGGTTAACCATGATTTTTCATCCTTCTTTCCTACTGATATTGTCAATGTACCCTAAAGTCCTATATTGTTGCAAATTACAGATTCTGAAGGAAACCTTTGCAACATTACACAGACGAACCCGATTGATATGTCAGCCAAGCCTAATACTATCGAGCATGTTCATGTTGGGGAGAACTACTCCACAGATGAATCTGAAGCCTAAAAGGAACTTTTTAAAGAATTTCGTGATAGTTTTTCTTGGTCCTATGAAGAAATTCCTAGGATTGACCCATCCATAGTGGTCCACGAGATTAAAACCTATCCTTCGGCCAAACCTATCAAGCAAAAACTTAGGCAAGTCCATCCTCAGAAGGCCGGAGCTATAAAGGTTGAAATTGAGAAGTTTCCAAAAGCTAGGTTTATTTATCCTATACCCTTTACGGAATGGGTTTCGAACGTTGTCCCTATCATTAAAAAGTAGGGAACCATTAGACTCTATATTGACTTTAGGGATCTCAATAAAGCTATTCCCAAGGACAACTTTCCTACCCTGCACATCGATCATATTATCGACAACTGTGTTGGAAGTTTCATCTTTTCATTTATGGATGGCTTCTCTGGCTGTAATCAAATTGAGATATTACCCTCTGATCAGTGTAAGATGGCATTCACTTTCCCATGGGGAACCTTTGCATATAAGAAGTTACCGTTTGGCTTGAAAAATGTTGGAGCTACATTCCAGCATGCGATGTCCTATGCATTTCATGATGTCAAACACATTGTTGAACCATACCTTGACGACCTCCCTACTCATTCACAATGACGGGAGGACCACCCTGGTCATCTTAGAGAGATATTCCTGAGATGTCGTCATTATAATATATGCCTCAACCCCCATAAATGTGTTTTCTGCATTGAGATAGGACACCTGTTAGGATTTGTGGTATCCAAAGATGGCATCCAGATAGATCCTTTAAAAATTGCCACCATTCTTGATCTACCAGCCCCAACTAATCTCCTTGAACTCCAAAGTTTGTAGGGGAAGGCAAAATTTCTCCGTCGTTTTGTGTGAAATTTCGTAGAGAAGACACACGGTTATATGCATCTCCTTAAGAAGAACACTCCATTCTTCTGTGATGACCAAGCCTAATGCGCCTTTGATAATCTTAAGCACGCTCTGACTCATTCACTCATGATACACCCCTATGTTTATTCAAAGGACTTTCTCTTGTATATTGCTGCCTCTGCTACTACCATCGCTATGGTCTTAGCGCAGTACAATATCCAAGGTTAGGAGCACGTGATTTATTATGCCAGTAAGAATCTCCTGGATTTTGAAACTCGTTATTCATGTGTGGAAAAGTTAGCATTGGCCATGGTCATTGTTGTACAAAATTTTCATCATTACATTCTGCTCCTCACTACCACCGTATTGGCAGACCAGAACCCAATGTACTACATCCTGAATCGTCAGGTGCTCATGGGAAAGTACTCCCATTGGATTGTTATCCTTCAGGAGTTCGATCTGGAGTTTTCCAACGCTACATCAAAGAAATCCTTGGTCTTTGTAGAGCTTATGTGTGATCTTCCCCATGCTTCGATGGAATCTGAGCCCAGTGATTCATTTTCGGATGAATTCCTATTCCTGATAAGCACTACTAATCCTTAGTATAGATATTTTCTGATATATCTCTAGTGTAGAAATTCAGGCCTGCAGTAGATTAATTTCACTCACAGCAATTAACAATTGATCATGCAAATTATCAACAATGGAGACTGAATATGGAGCTGTA
>LPNX010188952.1:103104-135545 GCA_001517045.1 Pseudotsuga menziesii
AGATGCAGCGTTTTTAGCCACATTTATCTCGCGATGATCGCCGCTGTATCCGTCACCATGTGAAATACTATATCATTCTGAATGATACTTTGTATAGATGTGGGATTGACTCTATTCTCCACCGATGCCTCACTCATGAGGAGGATGAACATGTGTTGAATGATTTCCACTCTGGAGCATGTGGCGGTCATTTATCTGGGATGGCTACAGCCTAGAAAATCCTTTGCGCTAGCTATTTCTGGCCTTCTATCTTCAAATATTGTCATGAGGCTGTTAAGAAATTCCCACCTTGTCAACACTTCTATCCTAAAAAGCGCACCCATCCTGCTCCGCTCCGCCCCTTCATTTCCTTTGGCCCATTTTCCAAATGGGGGATTGACTTCATGCATTGTAAGCCTACCTCAGCCTGGGGGCATGGTTACATCATCGTAGTTGTTGATTATTTCACTAAATGGGCTGAGGCGATGCCTACATATGCGGAATATGGTAAGGTTGCCGCTCTCTTCTTGTTCAATCATATCATAGCTAGATTTGGAGTTCTACAGTCCATCGTTACTGATCATGGATCCCATTTCCTTAATAAGATGATGGAAGAAATGAGTGCCAAGCTAGGGTTTCGCCATGAAAACTCTATGCCATATTATCCACAAGCTAATGGTCAGGTAGAGGCCATTAACAAAGTTTTAAAAACTATGCTTTGTCGGATGGTTGGAGACCATAAATCCAACTGGCACCACGCTCTTTTCTCCACTATTTGGGCTTATCAAACTTCTGTGAAAACAACTACTAGTTTCATGCCATTTCAGCTTTTCTATGGACTTGAAGCTGTCTTACCGATCCAATGTCAGATTCCATCTTTACAACTTGTTGTCAAACATCTCCTAGACACTTCCGCAGAGGAAGAAAGATTTTTGTACTTGAGTAATTTTGACGAGACTCGCAGAGATGTTGCCTTAGCTAATGAGGCACATAAGAAAGATGTCAAGGTGGAGCATGATAAATCTGTCCAACCTCGTGTCTTCAACGAGGGTGACCTAGTATTGACCTATGACCAGAAATATGACAAACTAGGGATGGGTAAGTTCAAGTCCATGTGGTATAGACCTTTCATTATTTGTAAGGTGTTAGAGAAAGGAGCTTACGAGCTTGTTGATTACGATGGAATCGCTTTGGGGAAACCTTGCAATGGGTTGTACTTGAAAAGGTACTATGCCTGGGTTTTCTTGGATAGTATCTTGTATATATGTATATTGATTGACTTTCGGTGTGCTTTTAGTATTTTCAAGATGGTTTTGAGTCTTGGTGTCCGCATCTATTTATACCATGTTTTGGTCATGCAGCTGGAATTCTATGGCTTCGCTGATGGTGCTTTCCGCCACACCTTGAATCTCACCTCGGTTGCTGTTGACGGGCCGAATTGGCACAATAGTCAACAAATAGACAACCCGATCCAAAAGTTTTCAAATATGCTCTTAGTCGTTAGGTAGCTGTCTCTGACAGGATTAAGGCCCCATTACCTTCCCTAGACTACTCCCAGTTACAGGAAAAGACTTAAAAGAAAAAATGAAGCTACTATTTATTAACTAAACCTATAGTACACCTATGAATATGCAAAGCAAACTGTTATTGAGTTAGTTGATATATTACACGACTGATAAATGGAAATTAATCTAGTTAACCAATTAATTAATAAATACAAGAATAAACAATTAATTAAATTTTAACAAACTCAGTAAATTACGTAAATACATTATAAACACATGTACATTCATAACAAGATTTAAATATGACCTAGCAAAGTATACATGTAAAATCTGATTCAATATGTTTTCTGTAAATTAAATAAAAACTACCATTAATATATCCTAAATATCCTATCCTGATCAGGAGCATGGAAATATTAACCCTGGAATCAACTTGCAAATAATGCTACTGTGCAGACAATCCCAGACACATCAGAATAAATTCTGAGATTTAAACAAGACAACACAGTGAACAAGTATATCACATATATTATGATGATAACATCAGATTTATTACATGACGTAAATTTGCAAATTAAACCAGCATAAATCGACAGTTAAACATAATGCTTCGGCAAATTTCTTTAAAGAAATATAACAAAACATAAAGACTGTAAAAGGAAATAACAAGATCAAACGATATCATAAATACATTTCCATAGTATAAATACTGCAAATATATTTATAAATATCACCAGTCAAAAAGTACTGCAACTGCTAACAAGAAATTGTCTTTATCCACAGGAAATGATTAAAGTGATCTTGTCTGGCCCCCTTTTCCCAACTATCGACCCCCTTTACAGTAAACCATGTCTCCTTTAAATACATTCAATCTCACATGGAGATAGTTCTATAAAACTGGAAACTACATAATCGAAATCTTAACCAATTTCATTCAAAAATACAAAAAATGACAAATGAAATTGTCATTTTCTATATATGTCACGATATCCCAAAATTTGCAAAAAGGTTCAACTTATGACACTAAATGATAAAATGATAAAGACACTAGTAATTTAGTGACACCTGAGAGATGGCATATTCATCGTTGAAAACGATTTCAACCGATCTGTTCATGATTCTCCGGGGGTCATCCTGAAAACGAGCGATCACCAACATCCAGAAAAAACGCATCAACCAAATCATTTGCAGCACTACACAGTAAAAAAAACAAATTAACACAAACACGAGAGTAAATAAATTAAATTACATAATCCACGAATGAATTCAAAACAATACCTGGAAAACAAAAATAACTTCATTATCACTTGCTGCTTTTAATTACAAACTTCAAACCTGAAATACTTTCTAAACATATGTACAATAGTGAGTGAGCCCGAAATACTATGATTTAACAGGAGCATTAAACACCTGTATATTCACACTAGTCACTGGATTCTGTGAATGACCTTTAAACTGCATCAAAGTAACCTGAGCATTCAGCTCACAAATTTTTTCCTCATTTTTATGATTATCATGTTGCAGTTTCATTACTCTTCTATTTAACTTGTTCTTATGTTTCTTTAGACGTAGCATACATTTATCATCTGAATCAGATTTCTCCTTCAGCCTAATATTCTCATCTTTCAAAACATCACCATGTGTCACCATCTCTGTTACTTCTCCCTCCATTCGGTGTATCTTATCCAATAAAAAATTAACAAAGAGTGGGTGAACTGCTTCATCAATTCGATAAGGACCAGGTAAATTCATTTCAATAGATTTACCCTTAACTAGAAGATCCGAAACAGGGTTAATTTGAGGATGCTTCTCAGAGACATGAGGACTTTTCTCTGCATGGTGAATGATAGGCTCGTGATCCAAATCAGGGCCATCATTTTGGACAGGCATGCTCTCCTCATCATCTAACACGACCGTTTCAATATCTTTATTATTGTTCATAGGAGACTCAACGACATTGACTTTGGATGCCATACTTCTAGTAAATCTGTCGGTAACCTTAACATTTGGCTTCTTGCTCATCTTTCTGCAGGGTTGGTCACTATGGTTCGGCGTTACCGGGGATAAGTTTAGATATTTCCTCCTTCGCTTGGAAAGCACAGGAGTATCAGGACTTTGAACAGGAGTGGGAGCGAGATCATCGTGGACGATGGGGTTTGCACAGTCATTAGGGTTTATCATAGGTGTCGATGTAGGTAAATTCAGAACTGGACAAGGTTGCTGATGTCTTACACACTCTTCAGCATAATCGAATTGACAATGGTAGAATGCCATGAAGCCATTCTGTTCAAGAAAATCATCCCATGACTGATTTCGTTTAGACAACTCTCTCTCCACCAACATCCTAACAAGGCCATGATGAAAAAGACTCCGACCGATGTTCTTTGGCCCCTTCTTAATGGCCAAATACATCTTGGTCATGCTATGAACTAGATAATAAGGTAAATTGATGGGAAACCCGAGAAACATAGTCATCAATTTGAGGTGGTAAACATATGCAGAGGAGAGACAACCTTTGCAAGTCACATACCTGTGAATAACGTCTAAAACCGGTCTCCATTCTTTCTTGAAATATTTCCGCGATACACTGACTCGAAAGGACACATCCTGGAAAGGGTTCTTCAACATCTGTCTCCACTCAGTAGCTTCCATCTGCTTGGATTTGAACCAACGTTCTCCTATTAATGGTAAACCTGTAGCTAAAGCAACTGAACACTCATCGACTCTGAACTGGAGGTCGGCCACCTCAACCCTGGCATCAACCAGCGACATAGGAAATAACCTAGTCACCTCAGGGTTTGAGTCTGGAAACTTGCGGATAAATGGAAGCCACCCAACCACTTGTACCTTGGCAAGGAGCTAAGGATTTTCATCAAGAAGCTTCGTGTCATTGGGCTTGACCCTGACAACCGAAGCCATGGATGTGAGCGCGAATGCACACAGTAGCACACAGAGGAAATACCACAGATAACAACAAGACAGAAAACTAGAGAGCGAGCATTCGGGATGCAAACCAAGGAGAAAACACAAACAATGAAACCCGAATCTTTTATAAACGAAATGTGACATGAGTGAACGCAGACAAGAACCCTGTAAACTTGGCATGAGTGGAGGAATGATCACACCGAGAGGTAATCAGATAATAGAAAGTGAAGGCGAAGACTCCAGGCTAAACTCGTTTTTCCATAATTTATCCGACGCAATCGACATACAACCACACCTTAAATGAATCACAGGTGTTCGACAAGCAGGAGGACACGACACTTAGTTCGTACTGCAATTAAATGTCGTTATAGAGTCATGTACGAGTGCAATGATACCATATCAATCTGCAATCAAGTGGATCAGATGGCGACACGAATCGAAACAACCATAGAGAATGGACCTTGGGAATTAACATGTTGACCTTACTGTATAATGATCTCAACCTTCGAAAATGGCGAGCATACGACACAACATAAATCATCAAATCAACCCCAAACCTTACATGCAAGGATATAAGTCATGATATGGAGCATATTACAAAGGTCAAAACTAAACACTTATGGTAAGATCAAGTAAAATTCGAAGTTTAGAGAATGCCCTTAGGATAAAGCACCCCTGCATAAAATATTTAGCCTTTGATGTTCTAGGACTTTGTCCAAGTTGCAATTAACAAATAAACCATACCGATTGCTGAATATTCAAATAAGGCTTATAGTGAGAGGCATAAAAACCAAAGCTTTACCCCTTAATTTGAAAGGTAAACCCATTCAAAATAATGATTTTCAATGTAGTGATTTTTGTCAACTAACCATAGTTCACAAAGGTTATAAAAACATGGAATTTCATCATTTCAGTAGCTTATGGAATGTGATTGTTTCAGTTGCTACTGATTCTGTAGATTTGAAATAAGAAATTCAAATATTTCATCAAACAAAATTTTATTTTGCTTGATGAAATTTGTTTTTTTTAAGGCTGTTGAGTAAGAGCACAACAGCTGCTTGGGTCCTCTATTCCCTAGGTGAAGATTTGGTCAGTTCATGGGCAGTTTGTATAGGTCCTGCTACTAATAACATCGTCGAGTATGAAGCAGTCATTGGTCTTCTGACTGAAGCTGCCTCCCAACATGTTCGTGATCTAGTAGTCTTGATGGACTCACAACTCATGGTTCGCCATTTGAACCATGTCTACACCATTAGGAACCCAGTACTCCTCCGCCTCTTCTGGAGAGTGCATTTTTTAGAAAGATCATTCAAAACTATTACTTATAGGCATATCCCTAGGGAACATAATGTAGTCACTGACTCATTGGCTAACTACATCCGACACTGGCATATTTCCCATTCATGACGGTAAATCAAACATGGTCCATTGTAAATAAACATTTAGAGACACGTAAAACTCATAGAAAACACATTTACCATTTGAAACATATAAACACCATGTAAAAGTCTGTATATATATATATATATATACACAAAAAATTACAAAAAATACGTCCCAAGACCTCCTCTGAAGCACATAGGATTTTAGGTAAAATCATCATTCAAAATCCTGAAGCTATCAGCTTTCAGTACATATCTCATACACTAATGGTGCTCATGATAGCACATCACTGTTCGAGCTACCCTATGTAGCAGCCTACTGAATCGGCCCGGTACTCCTGCTGTAGATCTCTGATATCTCATTGAGAGGTCATCTATGTCAGCATCTGGGATATCCAGAGTTAACCTCTCAAGGTTCTCCTCCAGCTCCCCGGTGATATCATCACCCTATGGTACAAAGTGGGCTCCAGCTCGCCTATCCAATGGAGATGCTCCTCTAGGTATTTCTGCTCCAACATCTGCATGAGAATATACAGGTCTCGTCACTTAACATAAAAAATATAAAACATAAAAATGTTTCATCCATTTTAGGGTTTCTTGCTTCTTACCGATATCACCCCACTGGCCGCCAAGTCGGAGTGGTAGGTCAGGATCTCCAGTGAAGTCCGCGCTTGCATAAGCATAGTCCTCAACCATGAGGATCTGATCTCAAATCCATCTAAAGAATGGATCACCGAAGTTCACCCTTCGCCTACTCGCTCCTATGCGAACCATGACTTGGACCCACCTCAACATACGAGGGTCCTATGCTCTTAGACTCCGGAAGGTCACTTGAGGCCTCATCTGTGGAACCCACTCGAAGAAGAAGTAGGCTAAGATGGAACCAAATCCGAACTGCTTTAGCTCTCCTTGTCGACACTTAGTCAGCTGATCCTTGAATATTGGAAGCATTGCTTCTGCCCAGTTGAACACCGTGGGTGCCATGGCCTCTATGGCATACAACATGTGTGCCCTGGAATCCTGATGCACGCCCTGACTCTGGACCACCCTATGCATGGTAAACATAATAGTCCATAGAGCCCTATCCATCACTACCTTTATGGGGATCTTCTTCCCCGACGTACCTGTCCCTGGTGCATAGTGTTGATCTATAAGCTCTCTGGTAGTAATGTCCCCTCCACAGGAACCTGTCAATGAGATGGGGGTACCCCGTCTCGAGAGACTAGTCAGGAAGTAGATATCCTCTACCTCCATTGTAAGTATATGAGCCCCCACCTCAAAATACTACTGCTTTGGATTCCACATTTGCAGTATGTGTTCTAGTAATCGTTCATGCGACACCATGCTTGGGGTCCGGAATAACTTCGGGAGCCCACAGTCCCATAGTGTGACAATACAATATGCATTTCTCTCGGCAGTAGCATCCTGAATGTCATGCATTCTTTCTTTCCATATCACCATTTTTTGAGCAACCTAGACCTGCCAAAAACAATAATGGTATGCATTAGAATCATCCTTAAATAATTGAAAATCAAAAGAATGAAGTTATATTTCCCATACTATTATTTTAAGTTATCCATGGTCGGCCCCACTTGTGCACCATTGGAGACAGGCGGTGGCACCGCCTATCCACTATGTTATTGGCGTGGTTCTTGGGTGGTACCGCATATCCCACAAGGGGTAGCCACGGTGCCTGCATTTTGAGTTTTAGGGCTTGCCACATGGGCCCAAAACCCCACCAAATCTCAAAATAAATGCTATGAAATGAAATATAAGGGTTTTAGCTATTACTTGCAACCGATGATGTTGAAAATAGACGATGGAAACTCCCGGTATCAGCTGTGGAAGATCCGGCTAATAAAATGCTCCAAGTGATCTTTTCTAGAGGTAAATAGTGAAATGATTTGATTTTTTACTATTTACTTGACTTATATAGGCATTTTTTGGTCTGACTTTCTATAGTTTTGATGCAAAATCATGTTTTAGTCAAAATTTATCTGTCATAATCCCTAATGCTAGCTTTGAATGCATTTAACACTTGTTCCTGAGACTATTGCAGGATAGGAGAACTCTAGAAAAAATCTTTGAAAGTTTGTTTATGGATTTTTTGCACTTTCATAAAATGGAAAAGGTTGATGAGCATTTATTACGACACTTTGATCATGCTCTTTAAACCTAGTATCAAAGGTTCGAGTCTATTTCCGAATCTTTCCAGGCTCGTAAAATTTGACATTGTGTAAAGAAACATCATGGAGTCTTCTTTTCACATCTTTTTTCAGACTCCTTAAACATGAAAAGATCGTCGAGTCCGTTTTCGAATATTTCCAGGCTCGTAAAAAGTAACATTTTGTAAAGAAACCTCATGGAGTCCTCTTTAAACTCTTTTTAGGCTCCTTAAATACGAAAAGATTGTCGAGTACTTTTCTCCTTCATACTCGTAAAAGTATTTGAAGATTCATCTTCCAACGGTAGGTTATCTCTTTTTTGGTTCGGATAGGACTACTTACGAAAAAGGAACATTGCAGCCAATCATGACTAGAAGAGTTCTCCAAGGTATGATTTTATATTTTTTCGGGCCTTAGAGACTAAATCATATGAAAAAGGACCCTTTGGAGTTTTCTTCAGTATTTTTTCAGACTCTCTAAACATGAACAATACCGAGTTTTCTTTCGGTGGAATCATTAAAATTAAACATTGAAAGACCTGTTTTGGGAATGAACCCCTCCTCTCTCAGGTTCGTAAAACATATGAGTCTAGACTTGTCTTTTGATAAGCTATATTGAGTATTTGTTACCCTCTTTGAACTCGTAAAACTGAAAAGAGGCACTCATTAATCATGATGGGGGAAATTGGAAGGGAATCATTTTGCAAATAATGGTAGTTGTTTGTCATTACCTTTGAACATGTCACTTGTCTACACAATCATGTCAGTCAATTGGGTATTCAGTTGATCTCCATGATGATCCGCTTTCATGATTCATGTCACTCCTTTGAGTCTTTCAAAAGAATGCATTCTCCACTGTCGCATTGTGTGTCTATCCCGTTCAGTCATGCTGCCAAGTCTTTTTGTCGTGCCACACGATGTTCAAAGGGGATTTGAAGAAGTTTTACCTCTGCAGTCTGCAAAGTCTTTGTGTCAGTATCTTTGAGTCAGTCATATGGTTACTACATTCACATAATTCTAGAAATATGTTCCGAGTTTCATGTTGTCAATGTGGGACTCATCATGGCCCTCCTTCGACGAGACTATTCCTATTGACATCAGCTCATTATCTGGGAAATAGTCTTAGAAACAATATTTAGTACCTTGAGATCTGTATGCCTTAATGAAAGATTCTCTTGCTCTCGACATAGGTTCACATCATTGACCTTTTTTCGGTGTATTTGACTGAGTGTTTGACATCAGGACATCTATTCACACTTGGTAGATTGTACTAGAGCACCTTGGGAATCATTGACAATAAGGGTGATCTTCCTCGCACTTGTTAACGGTTCACATCATTGGCGAGCAATCAAGTGGTTTCTACCATGTTCCACTTCAGATCATTGTAATCACATGGATAGAATTGTACTTTGTGGAAGACGAGATGAAGACCCTGGTTGTTAGTTTAAAGCGCTCATTACTTTTCCCCAGGCTGTGATAGAATTTTTGTATATCTAGCATGGATCAACATTTGTATGGTCATGGCTATGCTAAAATTTGCGTCTGTATGGCATAGATCTACGTTGTATGTCTGGTAGCTATGTCCAAGTTTGAGTCCTCTATCACATGGATCTACGCTGTATTCTAGTAGCCATGCTTGTTTATTCCTCTCATGGATCTGCCTTGTATTGGTCTGCAACCATGAGTTTGGTTACTTGTGTCTATGAGTCGACATACTAATGTACTACAGATGCCTACTTGACAACTTGGTTTGATCGAGCTGACATTTTCATCTCATGACGATGGTTTCTTTTCTCAAAGCTCTTGTTTATCGTATCCCTCTAAGACTCATGTTTTGGGGGGCATCTTGTTATACCAAAATCCTGTCACCATCATGTGATAAGGTATTTGACATACCTACTTTCCCTGAATCCCAGCTTCTGGAGTGGAAACCCATACTAAATGTCAATCTTTCATACAAATTCCTAGCACCATGCTTACCTTGTTATCCAGAAGCAGTACCCTTGTTTGCACCGCCCATCCCCTATTGCCCACAAGTGGTGCCACCACTTATGGCCCTTGGTCCATAAGCGGTTATTACCAGAACCACTCTGTTATTTAAGGAGAAACACGGTACCCTAGGGAAAAAGGGAAAAAGAGAAGTTTCGCGAGGCTTCTAGATGATAAGCCTCATGTCCTCCCTTATCCCTACTATTATGGGTTAGTTGAGCTGGAGATCCCTCATTCTAGGATCTTAGAGGCCACCTCACCCACTAATTTCTCAACCATCCCTATCCATCTAGGCTTATAAATACAAGCTTATGGCCATGGTTGAAGGGGAGAACTCTTAAGGTATTGTTATGATGTTGGATTGATCACTTAGTCCATATCATTAGAGAGCATAGAGAGAGCTAGAGTCAGAGCTTATGGGGATGAAAATGCTTGGTTTCATGGAGATGCATGTCTACACTAAGGCTTAGTTGTAAACTTCTTCATATTTCTTTAATGCAAGTTGATTTATGTCCCACATATATTGTTGTTGTTTGATTTCACATGTATGTTGTTAGATTCCTTAGTCACTAACATAGATTAGTAGATTATATTATGGTGGTTTCAATATGTTTGCGTGTTGAAGCTTATTGCAGGTACACAGGGTAACAATCGAAGCATTACATTCCAAGTATCTATGACGTCTAGGGAGAGTCTTCAACCTCTGTCCTCTATTTGTTCTGGATCTGAACCATTCATACTAGTGGAACACCTTGCTATCCATAGGAGGTGAAATATTCTAGCTAACAGCAGCTCAGATGATCGAGCGGAGGTTAATATGTGGAGTGTGTCAAAGGGCTCAAAGAGAGAATCTTCACATTCAAAATGGTCAGACATTTTGGAAGATGTGTATGAGAATACAAGTGAGAACAAACCTGAGTTTGAGAATATAGGAAAGAAGAATTAGAAAGTTTCTAAACAGTCAGTGATGGATTTGAGAGAAAATACTAAAGAGATGCAAATTTTGTCAAATTTCTCTGAGCAACATGGTTCATTGTTTGCGGTCAATTCCTCCTTAGTCATGGATTTCATGCTTGCAGAAAACAAGTATGTTGAGTATGTTCCCATGATTGGGGCCTGTTGCTATCCTTATAACCTAGCACTCAATTACTAGTCCTAGAATGTCGGTTATCAATATTTTACCCCCACATGGTTTCAGCCTAGAATCTGACCACTGAAGGAAACTTGTTTGGACCAGACATTGGTGAGTTGACAAGCAGCTCAGATGATCGAGCAGAGGTTAATATGTGGAGTGTGTCAAAGGGCCTAGTTTTACAGTGGCCTAGTTTTACTTAGATGGCCTAGTTTTACTCAGATGATTGAAATTTTATGCCTATCTGATAATCTCTATAAAATCTGCTAACCCCCCAAGCATAACAGAATGCAAAGATGCACTACGAAAATGACTAAAGTCAGTGATTCTAATGATGTGTCTAGAGGGATTTTGGAGAAGTTGCCAAAGAACCTGAATGTTGCTCCTCCTAGAGTTCTCAGTGGTTCATTATGAGGTGTTACTGCTGAGACATATAATGCTGATACACAGTTATGGAGAAAGCACATGAAAGGCTACAAAAGAATGAACAAATATATTGGGGAGAATAGATATCGCAATGTTATGGACATGAATGCAGGTCTTGGTGGCTTTGCAGTAGCACTTACATCTGACAAAGTTTGGGTTATGAATGTTTTCCCAACCATTGTAAAAAAGAATACACTTGGTGTGATATATGAAAGAGGCTTTATTGGAATTTACCATGACTGTTATGGTTACCCTTCATTTCTCTTTTAATTTTTGCAAGGCTTTAATTTCTGTAAGGATTATTTGCCTTGTGCATTTTTAGTAGTTTTATTAGTTTTGCTTTCTAAATCTAGTCCCATAACATTTGAAACATTATCATCCATTTATGTCATTTACCTTTATGTTAGTACATTTGGACACCCAGCAATTTTTGTTACATTTTTTATTTAGATTTTTCAAATTTCATTGGAATAGGACTCAAAATTCATGGTTTGAAAGGCTTGGGAAAAACAGTCAATTCTTTGCATGAGTTTGTCATTTTTAGATGTTATTATATAAAAAGTTGAAATATTTGGTGTATGGGATGAGTTAGTGCATGTGTAGATTAATCAACCAAGTTGGCTCAGATGGTATGTTGTAGAATGTGGATTTTGGGGAAGGGTGAAGAGGCTGAAATGAATGAAAGGGGAATAGACATAAAGTATAATAGCTGAATAAGGGGATGGAGGCTACACTTGATCATACGTACAACCAAGTCTTTTGACCTTCAGTGAGATTTTCTATTCTAGATCAAAATATTAGGTTCATTGTTCATGCTCATTGGTGAAGATGACAAAATTTATAAACATAGTAAAATGTTGACCAAAATTAGCTCTTTTTACATATAAAATAATGGCTACTAAAAATATGGATGCCTGTTGTGATGATAGGCCTTGTTAAGTTTATAAACATTTCTACTCATTGTGTATCGAAAAGAGTTTTAAAAACTATTGGTTCATCCTGTTTTAACCTTAAGTTTTAACTTGATCACAGCTGATAGGCGAGGAAAATGTAGGAAAATTAACTAATTTATAATCAACCAAAAGTACCTCAGCAAAATGCTAGAACTACCATTCTAGAATCTAGGAAAATAAATGTAGTAGAGAAAGTTGCAAAACTCTTCCGAAACACAACTTTAACAATGAAAGGACTCTTCAATAGTACAAAAGACAATAAATAACTTTCCTAAGAAGGTATGGACGTTGCAATTTTCAAAGAGTTAAGCCTTTCAAGACTCCCACAACTAAACATTCCTCTTTCGAGGCATTTGGGCCTATTTATAATTTATTAATTTCCTCTCCCTCTTAGCCATTTGTTCATTGCACGTGGAATCAATGGCTTTCCATGCATGCATTTTCTTTAACATTTTTCCACCTAGAAAGATTCTCATTGCCACTTCTAGGTTGATTTTAGAATCTCACTAACCAATAAGATTCTTATTGCTGTTTGTAGATCATTTCCTTTTTATAACTTACTGAATATGTGATCTGGCTATAAATACCCCACGAATTGTGACAACATCAAATTATGACCACTGACATAAAACTATGGCATTGCTACTTGTTGTTTGATTTTAGAATCTGACTACACAATAAGATTCTTATTATTACTTGTAGATCATTTCTTTTCGTAAGCTAGACACTTAACTTATGGCTAGTGGCCTATCGACATTCACTGGCCACTTAAGTGGTTCTGCTAGTAATTCTGTTTAGAATCATATTAGATATACAAAATAGGTTTACAAACATGTTAAGAGGTCACCAGAGGTGTGATTGAATCATATGTTTTTCAGAACAAGTCATATTCATAAAGCATTCCTTTCTGATGTTTATTATAACAAGGCTAATGCATTCAAACAAACAAATATACCAAGAAATTTTTAGGGCTATCTGTTTGTCAATATCAGTGTTTGGAAGGACCTATACAAAGTTTCATGGGAAAGCTCGATGATTCCTAAATAAAAACAATAAATCTCAAAACATATCATTTTCTTGAGAGGATCTACCCATATTACAAATTCGTGCTTCCACATTCAGAAAATCCCCAGTTATTAGATGCTTAGTAATCTTCTCCTTCTCTTCATCCCTTGCCTCACACAAATAATGATTGCCTTTCACTTCTTTTTTCTCATCCAACATAGAACAAACTGCCTCAGTTACTGGATTCTTGCAGTCAACCTGTGTCACATTCATCTCTACATCATTTACATCAATCACCAACTCCAACATCCTGTGAATATTTACAAATGCAATATCTTCATGTGCAGTTACTCTAGCATACTCACTTATTTCATATAGTAGGTTATCAAAACCTCCTCTCATTTCTTCCTTTTGAACACTCTCACGGGACTCCTCTTTGAAATGCTTCACAACAGAACCTGACACCCAATGGCTTTATGTATGTCCCAAAACATCTATCACTTGATGAGAAGATCCATTCACAGTGTTATTCTCTCTTTCCCCCTCAATTGACCTATCCCTATTTCTTGAAAACTCACACATTTTATCTTCTGTGTTATCACTTGCATCCAGATTATTAAGGCAGCCTACAAAGGTGCATTGTTTCTCCCCATCTACTAATTGGTCTAGCACTCCTTGCATTTTGGCTGCTAAATGATCCTGCCAAGAAGGCACTTTGGCATGCATTGTTGTATGATATTCCTTGCTTACATCAAATATCAAATATGGTGTTACTATTGAGACATATAATGCTGATACACAGTTGTGGAGAAAGCACGTGAAAGCCTACAAAAGAATGAACAAATATATTGGGCAGAGTAGATATTGCAATGTTATGGACATAAATGAAGGTCTTGGTGGCTTTGCAGTAGCACTTACTTCTGACAAAGTTTGGGTTATGAATGTTGTCCCAAACATTGCAAAAAAGAATACACTTGGTGTGATATATGAAAGAGGCCTTATTGGAATTTATCATGACTGGTATGGTTACCCTTCATTTCTCTTTTAATTTTTGCAAGGCTTTAATTTTTGTAAGGATTATTCGCCTTGTGAATTTTTACTAGTTTTATCAGTTTTGCTTTCTAAATCAAGCCCCATAACATTTGAAACATTATCATCCATTTATGTCATTTACCTTTCTGTTAGTACATTTGGACACCCAGCAATTTTTGTTACATTTTTTATCTAGATTTTTCAAATTTCATTGGAATAGGACTCAAAATTCATGCTTTGAAAGGCTTGGGAAAAACAGTCAATTCTTTGCATGAGTTTGTCATTTTTAGAGGTTATTATATAAAAAATTTAAGTATTTTGTGTATGGGATCAGTTAGTGCATGTGTAGATTAATCAACCAAGTTGGCTCAGATGGTATGTTGTAGAATGTGGATTTTGGGGAAGGGTGAAGAGGCTGAAATGAATGAAAGGGGAATAGACATAAAGTATGATAGCTGAATAAGAGGATGCATGCTACACTTGTTCATACGTATAGCCAAGTCCTCTGACCTTTGGTGAGATTTTCTATTCTAGATCAAAATATTAGGTTCATTGTTCGTGCTCATTGGTGAAGATGAGAAAATGAGGATTTCATAAACATAGTAAAATGTTGACCAAAATTAGCTCTTTTTACATATAAAGTAATGGCTACTAAAAATCTGGATGTTTGCTGTGATGATAGGCCTTATTAAGTTTATAGACATTTCTACTCATTGTGTACCGAAAAGAGTTTTAAAAACTGTTGGTTCATCCTGTTTTAACCTTAAGTTTTAACTTGATGAGAGCTGATAAGTGAGGCAAATGTAGGAAAATTAACTAATTTATAATCAGCCAAAAGTACCTCAGCAAAGTGCCAGAACTACTATTCTAGAAACTAGGAAAATAAATGCAGTAGAGAAAGTTGCAAAACTCTTCTGAAACACAACTTTAACAATAAAAGGACTCTTCAATAGTACACAAGACAATAAATAACTTTCCTAAGAAGGTATGGATGTTGCGATTTTCAAAGAGTTAAGCCTTTCAAGACTCCTACAACTAAACATTCCTCTTCCGAGGCATTTGGGCCTATTTATAATTTATTAATTTCCTCTCCCTCTTAGCCATTTGTTCATACAGGTGGAATCAATGGCTTTCCATGCATGCATTTTCTTTAACATTTTTCCACCTAGAAAGATTCTCATTGCCACTTGTAGGTTGATTTTAGAATCTCGCTAACCAATAAGATTCTTATTTCTCTTTGTATATCATTTCCTTTTTGTAAGTTACTCAATACGTGTCCTGGCTATAAATACCCCACGAATTGTGACAACATCAAATTTTCACAACTAACATAAAACTAGGACATTGCCACCTGTGGTTTGATTTTAGAATCTGACTACATAGTAAGATTCTTATTATGACTTGTAGATCATTTATGTTTGTAAGCTAGCCACTTAACTTGTGGCTAGTCACCTATCAACATTCACTGACCACTTAAGTGGTTGTGCTAGTAATTCTGTTTAGAATCAGATTAGATATACAAAATAAGGTTACAAACATGTTGAGAGGTCAGCAGAGGTTTGATTGACTCATATGTTTTTCAAAACAAGCCTTATTCATAAAGCATTCCTTTCTGATGTTTATTAGAACACGGCTAATGCATTCAAACAAACAAATATACCAAGCAATTTTTAGGGCTATCTGTTTGTCAATATACATATACAAAGTTCCATGGTCTAGCCCGGTGCTTCCCGAATAAAAAAAATAAATCTAAAAACATATCATTTTCTTGAGAGGAACTACCCATATTACAAACTCGTGCTTCCACATTCAGAAAATACCCAGTTATTAGATAGTTAGTATTCTTGTCCTTCTCTTCATCCCTTGCTTCACACAAATCATGATTTCCTTTCACTTCTTTTTTCTCATCCAACATAAAATCCGACACTGAACAAACTGGCTCAGTTACTGGATTCTTGTAGTCAACCTATGTCACATGCATCTCTACATCATTTACATCAATCACCAACTCCAACATCCTGTGAATATTTACAAATGCAATATCTTCATGTGCAGTTACTCTAGGATACTCACTTCTTTCATCTAGTAAGTTATCTAAACCTCCTCTCATTTCTTCCTTTTGAACACTCTCAAGGGACTCCTCTTTGACATGCTTCACAGCAGAACCTGACACCCAATGGATTTCTGTATGTCCCAAAGCATCTATCACTTCATGAGAAGATTAATTCACAGTGTTATTCTCTCTTTCCCCCTCAATTGACCTATCCCTGTTTCTTGAAAACTCACACATTTTATCTTCTGTGTTATCACTTGCATCCAGATTATTAAGGAAACCTACAAATGTGCACTGTTTCTCCCCATCTACTAATTCGTCTAGGAATCCTTACATTTTGGCTGCTAAATGATCCTACTGAGAAGGCACTTTGGCATGCATTGTTGTCTAATATTCCTTGCTTACATCAAATATCAAATCTGGCATTTCCTCGATGTCTTCCAGAACAGTATGCTCAGGTGAAAAAATTGAATGTGTCTGTTTACTCTCATCTAACAAAGATTCTAGGGTTCCTCTCATTGCCAATCCTACAATAGCCTCCTGGGCACCTTTTCTTGAGACTCCACTTAGTTCCTCCACAGCAACACAATCTTCATAAGGCTCAATGAATTGTTCTTCCACATTTTCTTAATTATTTTCATGTAAGAAAAAATCTGGCATCCCTTGAATCCGAGTGTATTTAAAATCTTTTCTCTTAATGAGAAGATACATCCAAGGTGGCATTGCCCAACCTCTTTTCAATCCTCATGAATGGACACAAATATCCTCCTCGTTTATTCCCTGCCTCAATCCAGTTCTTGCTGCTAATAGAAATTTTTTCTTCCTTCTCATTTGATGTACAATCTTCTGTTATTTTTATATTCAACGTCATAAAACCATAATGGGAAGCCTCTTGCACATTGTTCTCATATATTTTAAACGAGCATAACTCTGACAGTCCTTACATTTCCAGAGAAAGAATATCTTCTTGTGAAACCCTGTCCAGCTGCTATTCCTGGCTACCACCATCACCTTCGTCCCATACAGAATCTAACATTTGAGTGTCTACTTCACCAAAAGCAATTCTTTCTTCATGCTGAGATTGAACAAAAGGATCAAAATCTCTCCTTTGAGGGGGCATTATCACTGTTCTTTGATTCTTGCCTCTTTTCCCTTCTCTTCTATCCCAGGACTCCAAAAAGTTTCCAGTGCTCATCATTTCTGTCTCCTCTACTCACAGAGAGTTCAACAGCATTTCATGCTTAGACTTTTCTGTTCCTTCAGTTTGAAAACCCAAACCTTCATTTCTGCTATTCTTGTTTCTAGCATTTACTTGTGGTATTGAATCTTTATTTAGTGCTAGGTTACAAGGATAGGAATAGGCCCCAATCATGGGAACATATTCAACATACTTGTTTTTTGCAGGCCTACAATCTATGACTGAGGAGGAATTGACTGCAAACAATGAACCATGTTGCTTATAGAAATTTGACAAAATTGGCAGCTCTTTAGTGTTTTGTGTCAAATCCATCACTGACTATTCAGAAACTTGCTGATTCTTCTTTCCTGTATTCTCAAACTAAGGTTTTTTCTCACTTGTATTCTCAAACTCATCTCCCAAAATGTCTGACAATTTTGAATGTAAAGACTCTCTCTTTGAGCCCTTTGACACACTCCACATATTAACCTTTGCTCGATCATCTGAGATGCTTGTCAACTCACCAATATCTAGTCCAAACAAGTTTCCTTCAGTGGTCAGATTCTAGGATGAAACCATGTGGGGGTAAAATCTTGATAACTGACATTCTAGGACTCGTAATTGTCCAAAAACAGGGTACAGACTAGAGTGTAATTTGTAGTCATGTGCATCTCCATGAGGTACATCACTTTAGTTATTTTAACCAATTACATAGTTAAACCAAAATTTTCTCCGTATCTTTATTTATGTAAAGAGTCTTCATTTTTTTGGAGGGTTATGTTTGTTTTTCTCTTATTGTAATCCATTCAGTGTAGACATTCATAAAAAGGGTTTGTATAATTGTCTCCAATGGCCAGGAATGTATAGTTCTTTTTGTCATCTGGAGCTTTCATAATAGGGACCTAGGAAAATTGTATTTGTTGCTTGCATGCTAGTAGGATAAGGTGTTTCTTTGGTCAATATAGATACTATGGATGGATGCCGCTGAGTGGAGTTTGGACCTCATGCCCCAAGCCATGAGGCAATAAGTGTAGCTGTTAAAAATTTAGTCCAGTTAGGTGTAGTTGTTTGTGTCCAAAAAGGCCTAAAAAAATTAACTGAATCTGGTTTGAATCTCATCAAGCTGGGTGTAGAACCTCGATTAGGGATTTTGAGTTTTGTGGGTGGAGAGCTATTGGGTCGACAACTGCTAGAAATGAAAATAGATTTTTTTGTTTTTTATATATGTTTTGAGGTTGACAATATTGATCCGTGACCTTGTGGTCTGTATTTGTCTCACTCTGGCCTACAACTACCTATCTCTCTCTCTCTCAGGTATGTTCATTGTTTCATTAGTGACTTGTCTCCTAAGAGACAAAGTGTGATCGTATTATAAATCTAAGTATATAAATTAAGGAAGGTCTAAGCCACATTGTTTTCTTCTATTTGTCCATTTATAATATTTTTGCATGTGCTTGACTGATTCTGTTCATACATATCCTAGGTAACTATAGTTGATGGATGTACATAGTGCTAATATGTAGTAATCCTGGCTTGGTTTGGAGCAAAAGGGGTCATAGCATCAACTGAATGGATATTTAGTTTTGACATTGAGGAATCATGCAAAAAAGAGTAAACAGAGCTCTGTAATTGAATCACATAGATTTGGAGAAGTCTCAATTGGGTCTTGGGCACAGCTACAATAGAGCCAACATGAAATTGAATTTCAATAGAGTGGATAACATGGTTATACAGGCTATTAGTCTTCTCAATACCTTGGATAAGGACATCAACACCTTCTGCATGAGAGTAAGGTATTGCAAGTTTAAACTTAGTATTGTTTTTACTTTTTTGGGTGTTTTATATGAAACAACATTTAAGATAGTTCAGTCAGGGTCAATTCTAACAGTTGTTAAGTTGAGGTCAATTTCCCATAAGTGTCTTTTAATTATTTAGTTAGGACTAATGAATCATATTTATACTGAAAGGTAAAAGGATTTGTTTATTAACTTAGATTTATATTAGATCCATGATTTCTTTGTTCTCTGAGATGTGTTTTAAAATCACTATATTTGATATTCCAAAGGAATAAATAAAAATATACATTTGACTAGTCCTGCAAGGACTCAAGTCTGTTGGATATTGTTTTGTTGTCCATTGTTCAAAAACAAAGAAATTTAAGAAAACTATTAAAAATCTTCCTTACGTATTCTCTAGGATACTCAATTTGTCATCAATACAGAATCATCAAAAGAGTCCTAATATCTAAACCAACAATATGCCTACATCCCTCAGCTATGACTCTAAGATAATATAACATTAAGTGGTTGTTAGTACAACTATTTTTTGAATCAGATAGGAAGTGAATTTTCTAAATTCTTGTTTCGTTTAGGTACCCTTCTGTAACAATAAAGTATATTTAGAAAGCTTGTCTTCCATTGAGTTGAAATCACATATCTTGAATCACATAGAGTTGGAGAAGGATCAATTGGGTCTTGGGCACAGCTACAGCAGAGCCAACATGAAATTCAATGTCAATAGAGTGGATAACATGGTTATACAGGCTATTAGTCTTCTCGATACCTTGGACAAGGACATCAACACCTTCTGCATGAGAGTAAGGTATTGCAAGTTTAAACCTAGTATTGTTTTTACTTTTTTTTTGGGTTTTATATGAAACAACATTTAATATAGTTCAATCAGGGTCAATTCGAATAGTTGTCTTTTATACAGGGAAAAAATGTCAAAATAATGGTGTGGTACCATTACTAGAACATGTCCCAATCATGGGAACATACTCAACATACTTGTTTTCTGCGGGCCTGCAATCCATGACTGAGGAGGAATTGACTGCAAACAATGAACCATGTTGCTCAGAGAAATTTGACAAAATTGGCAGCTCTTTAGTGTTTTCTTTCAAATCCATCATTGATTGTTCAGAAACTTGTTGATTCTTCTTGCCTATATTCTCGAACTCGGGTTTGTTCTCACTTGTATTCTCAAACTCATCTCCCAAAATGTCTGACAATTTTGAATGTAAAGACTCTGTCTTTGAGCCCTTTGACACACTCCACATATTAAAGTCTACTTGATCATTTGAGTTGCTTGTCAACTCACCAATGTCTGGTCCAAAAAAGTTTCCTTCAATGGTCAGATTCTAGGCTGAAACCATGTCGGGGTAAAATCTTGATAACCGACATTCTAGGACTAGTAATTCAGTGCTAGGTTATAAGGATAGGAACATGCCCCAATCATGGGAACATACTCAACATACTTGTTTTTTGCAGACCCGCAATCCATGACTGAGGAGGAATTGACCGAAAACAATGAACCATGTTGCTCAGAGAAATTTGACAAAATTGGTACCTCTTTAGTGTTTTCTCTCAAATCCATCACTAAGTTTTCATAAACTTGCTAATTCAACTTGCATGTATTCTCAAACTGAGATTTGTTCTCACTTGTATTCTCAAACTCATCTCTCAAAATGTCTGACAATTTTGAATGTAAAGACTCTCTCTTTGAGCCCTTTGACACACTCCACATATTAACCTATGCTCGATCATCTGAGCTTCTTGTCAACTCACCAATGTCTGGTCCATACAAGTTTCCTTCAGTGGTCAGATTGGCTTCATCTTGTTTGGTCCAAACAAGTTTCCAAAATTGTTTTAAAAAATATTTGACATTTAGCTTTTATGATTTTTGATTTTCTATGTCCTATTTTTTCTAGCAGCAAAACTCAAGAGTTCTATGATGTTACAAATACTTCACAGTAACACTAGGGACTTTGTTTACCTCCACCAGTGGCAGAGGTTTCCTTGCTTAGATCATCTTCTTCAAGTAAATTGAGCAAATTACTTGCTCCTATAAGTGACTTTAGGATTTTAGTATATTGTACTTCCGTCCAATTATCTTTAGCATTTGTTATTGATACCTGTGCAGACAGCTTTTTCTATGCTTCCATATTAGATTATTTAATAGATTTTGATTCAGTCCTAAATAATCATTAGTATAGAATCTAATGTGTATTTTCTTTAGACAACTTATGTTTTAATTCAGTGATTGTATTCTAGATTCTTTATACATGGCTTCATTTTCATTTCTTAATAATATATACATGTTCATATTTCCATGTGAAACTAGAACACAAGAGGTAATGTTGAGACTTCCCTTGCCAGTGGAGCTGCTGGAAGATCAGTTGTATTACCAGCTAGTGCATCTTGGTATGAAATCTGTTTCTTGTCATGGAATATTTATTTAGTTTTCGAGCACCCCCCTGGATTAATGGTGTAGAGTAACATTACACATTAATTTTAGTGAACATAAGCTTCCATATGATTTAGGAGTTTGTGGTGGAATATTACATATCTTACTGAATATTTAGACATTAATGGTTGTTGCAGGGGCTCCCATGCTACATAGGAAAAATCATTTAGTATGAGGATCCCAGCTGTTTAGGGCTCCTCTAATCCTAAAAAAAGTTCATCTCATTCACTTTCAGTGTCTCCAACATTAAATCTCCCTTCCTTGATGGTGGAAGCTGCGACATCGGGGTTGAGTTCTAATCATGGCAAGCTATTGGTAAATAAGGGTGGGAAGTCATCAACATTTATATTTAAAAAACATATTGATGCCAAACCTAATGTAATGAGCGGAACAGATATAAAATTAAATTCACGAGTAAATACCACTGGGGAAGCTTTCCATGGAAAGAATTCCAGTTTAGTTGATCCTACTATGAAATGTAGGAGTCATGAAGGTTTTAAAATTCTATTGAAGAATTCGTCCTATGACACACACAAGGGTTCATCTGATCTGGGCAGTGGGTACATTGAAATAGCAAGAAGTGAAAGAACAGATGCATCTTCAGTGTCATCTGGTATTGTCTGTGTTGGACTTTCTAAAGATATCTTTCCAATATCTGTCCCTCAAAGCAATAATTATGTAGTTTGTAGATTGATATCTATCATAAATTTGTTTGAATATCATCATTGTCAAGCAATAACAACTTCTTAAAGGGTGCTAGCTCAATGGTAGAGCGCCTTCCTAATTATAGGCAAGAGGTTGGTGGTTCAATTCCTCTGTTCCCTATCATAAATTTGTAACTACAAAAATGACTAAATTCGCATAAATATGACTATTAGTAGCTAATTTCCTATATCTTAGTCGTATTTAGCTTAGTCATTAATATGTTAACATCTAGTAGTTTATTTAGTCGTATATTTGGTCATTAATGGTTGCAATCAGTGACTAAATTAGTGACTAAATAAATGATTAAATCAATGACTAACTCAGTGACTAAATCAATGACTAAATTCATGACTAAATCAATGACTCAATCAATGACTAAATCATTAACTATGAATGACTAAAAAAATGACTAAATCAATGACTAAATCATTGACTATCAATGACTAAAACAATGACTAAATCAATGACTAAATCATTGACTATCAATGACTAAAGCATTGTCTCTCAATGAATAAAACAATGACTAAATAAATGACTACTAAGTCAAGCTATTAATGACTAGTGAAATACAACTAGCTATAAGATAGTGAAAATTTGCTACTATTAGTCACCGACTCAAAAATAGTCATTTATAACATGATTTTAGTCACTTTTTTAGTCATTAATTTCTCATTTTCTACTAGTGTATACTCGACCTGTTATTGGGAGACTTTATTTTTATATGTATTAACAATTGACTTGACTCAACCTGGTTCACTAAGAAACATTGAGTGAAGTATCGATATTTCCACACACATAAGATAATTTCCACATTTTCCAATAATATGGAAAAGAAGCACGCGGAGTAGTAAAGGAGCCATGCATGTTTCCCTTCATATCCTAGCGTATGAAGTGAATTAAATATATGGGGATTTATTTTTTCATTCCTTTATAGTTGTTGTTCTCTTGGAAAATGGGTGTCTAATATATAGATTTCTAAGAACAAAAGAGAAATTTGCACTAAAGCAATAGTAACTAGAATAAAGAAAGACATCGGAATGAGCGGGAGATTCCCCATGTTTACAATTCTTTGGGGAGAAACCTAGCCCATAGATTTCTCCAATAAATAAATATACTTACTAATTGAATAACTTAAATAAAATACGATAGGGTAACCCAATTTAATATGCCTAAAAAAAATCAATTGTTGACTAGAGGTTGAAACACTGTTTGTTTCATTTACCTGAGTAATTCATATATATTCTTTTCCATGCCCTCCTATTGGAAAGTTATAAGTTGTTTAGCTTGCCAGATATTTTCAAGAAGAATGCAAAAATTCCATGCTTTTGAAGATAATTAGTGTGGAAAAACCCTTTGCACAATGGGGGCTAGATGTGATCTACCCCATTAATCCTAAAATGAGTCAAATCCATATTTCATACAAATTTACTGTGACCGACTATTTCATGAAGTGGCATGAAGCTATATATTTTAAATTTCTTGATGCTACTCAACTCATACAATTTTTTGGAATATAATATTGTATTCATATTTTTGGAATATAACATTGTATTCATATTTTTGGTCCAAAAAGTTCATCATAGATAATGGATCAATATTTGTGGGATCAAAATTCACTTCTTTTATGGAAAATATAGGAATCTCCTCAAGGTAATGAACTTGGAGAATGCACAAACAAGACACCGATTCATGTTTTGAATATATCATCTCAGGAAATCAATGGAACTCGCATACAAATATACTAGAAGCATTCTAGGCTAGCATAATAACCTATAAAGAGAGCACTGGAGAGTCCCCATCTTCACTAGTTTATAGATAGGATGCAATAATTTCGATAATTTGGAGTTGAATTCTTTGATAAAAGGTAACATGATGGAACGTAGAATAATACTCGATGCTTTGTGTGGAGATACAGTCAATTCATTGGAACATGAAAATAATATTTCCACTGGAGCACAACCTATAAGTGGTATTCGGTATTTCCAGAAGAGGAGAGGAAAATGAATAGATCCTGGACTACGGGTTCAACTAAAGTTGATTGCATGCCAGAGGATCTCCATATTAGAGAACTAGTATTATGGTGCAATAAGTGTTGAAGAATGTAATCTCACCGGTTAGTTAGTTAGTTAGTTGAGTAGAGACTGAGTGACCCATAGTATTTTCTAACCTATGGTATTCATGCATGGTATTGTTATGATGTAGTCCTATATATGTTGCTTATTAATAATGAGAAGGCAATCAATATGCCCATTGTGTTTTCATCTTTTTTCCACTTCTCTTATTATCTTTAACATGGTATCAGAGTGTATGGACTAATCCTAATCTTTGGTATGGGGGCATCGCTAACGAAACACTACGATATCACATAGGTTCATATTGGGGGTTTAATTATTATAAAAACAAAAAAACATTATATTGGGGGTCTATTAAGGGTCCAGGGTTTTATTTTATTTAATATATAAATATACCAATATCTTGAGGCTTATTTTATTACAAATAATGGACAAGTGGGATGTGGGAGCATCGGGTTTTCATGAGTTTGAGAAGCATCTCGCAGGAGTGAGAAGTGGATGGTGTTTTCACAGGGTTTGAGAAGCACTACATAGGAGGGAGAAGCATGTCAGTCGTAATGTTGATGAAGGTAGTGAGGGGGTTTCAACAGTTTTTTTACCTAGAACTAGAGACAATGGCAGAAATGACAGAGGAGAGATGCAGGTCAGGGATGGTATGGTATCTCTCTAAATCTGGATTGTATTGATGGCTATAGAGGTGGGAATCGATCAATTGTAATGGAGGAAGTAGATTTATAGCATATTTTTGACCTCAAGAATGAATTAGCTCTCTAGTTCGAATCGCATCAGCGATTGTTTGACAAATTATTTCTCTCCAATGTATTCCTAAAGGGTTTGGACCCTTCTCCTTGGTTATCTATCAATGAGAAGTGAGGAGAAATACCCATTTTTTCCTGCAGGAGGTCTTCTTACATTTCATTTAGAATTAGGTTAGGTGGGACAAGGGTCCATCACCATTATTCTCTTAACAACATCAAAGGTATGTGAATTCAAGTTCAATAGTATTTCAAATTAGATTTTAGTATCTAGAGTTCTGGAATTAATGGTTTGGTTTGTAATTTGTTTGTGGGTTTTATTGTTGTCTAATATATTTCAGAATAAGAGTGGTTTTATGAGAACTATGGAGGTGTTTTCTGCAAGCAAAAGAGGGCTTCGTCCTATGTTGATCTCCCTTCGTGTCCTGAGGTTGTTGCCACTAAGAAACCCAAGAATTGAGGAAAGCAGTTTTGTGGAGGCCTGGGAAAATGAAGGAGATTGATGGGCCTTGGAATTTTCCATTCCAATCAACATTTTTGCTCACATATTGGGTGGAACTAGTTTATTTTTCCTATCATGATATGTTCCTATGATCAAAGTCCTATTCAATTCAAGAGTATTTTTGGATCTTAGATGTGGAACTATAATCCAGGTAATCTATATATCATTTTAGGTTATTTTAATGATATTCTAGGTTTTTTTACATACCTTAGAAATTGACTGATGAAACAACGTTTATTTTATGAGGTAGGTACAACAACATTTAAACTAGAAGCTAAACCAACACCTAGACCCACACCATTTTTGAAGGCAAATTCATTGGTTTGTACATGTATAAGGTTTCTTGATCAAAAGAGGCACATGGTTTTTACTCATAATATATTCCTCATGCTTCTCCACCTCCTAGATTCACTTGCAACAACTCGATGGGTCACCAAAGACACAAAGGAATCCCATGCTCCATTAATACATAATCGACTAATTAATGGATAAAAAAAATTCTAGTTCCATTGTAAAAAATTCCTTTTATGTCTGAACTAAATTTAGTTTATATTTTACTATCTTTGGCAATTGACTACCATAGGGGTTGATGCCCCTTACATATCATATTGTATAAATCATTTCTATGTGTTAGAGAGGGTGGGGGGAGCAGAGGGGAAGAAGGAGACACTGTTGCATTGTTTTTTTGATTGTGTTATGAACTATTTACTTAATATCAAGTTAATTCTTAATCATGTTTACAATTTAGGATCGTGGAAACTACCTTGGGAGGACCCACTAGTGGTTAGCTCCCTTGAATCATATATGTATTGTTAGGATTATTAATTATCTCTTTACCATCTGCATGCATAAGTTTGGGTGCCTCCTAGACTAATCCCTACATGTTAGTATCCACTAGGAGTCCCGACACCAGCCTCCATCAGTTAATTGGAGTTGGAACTAGTTGATCTTAGTTAGCTTCTAGTTACTTTTAGTTAGATCACAATAGGTTAGCTAGCACTGTTTATGCATGGATAATGCATGCCTGCATCTAGAGTAGGCTCCTTTTCCCACCTATCACCTCAATTGCACTGAGTTAACTAGTTATTACTGATTGTATGATTTGGTTGGACATTTGGGATTTGATCTATTGCACTTCGATATTGATTGAGAAACCATGAGTTAGCTAGTTAGTTAGGCACATTCAGATATATTTGGTATATTCGAATGGATCCCTAATGCATTTGAATTCTTCCTATGTAAACTATTGTAAAATCGAATTTAATTAATGACAATGATATTGTAATTAACTAAGATATACTCATTTGTTTCTTGGGTGGGTTTTTTTTTCAGTGTGTATCTTCATTCTCTATTTACTGCAACAATAATATTTGACTTATTGCTTGAAGATATAAATGGTACAACAATTTTAACATGGTGTCAGAGCCATTTCAAGCAGACTACGTGGTGGTTTCTCTCCATTGAATATCAGAAGCAGCTGGGTTTCCACAGAAGTCCCCAATCTTGATTTGCTAACTATGAATTTATTCAGAGTAGTGGTGCGGGTGTGATGGACCTTGAAACATGTTCATGTCAAGAGGAAAATCAAGATTCTAATATAGTTCGAATATTTTAGTGTTTTGCTGTGAAAATATACCGGTGCTATGTAGCTTGTGTGAAGTTTTGTGATCTCTCAACTGGATAATTATGGATTCTCAATATCCTACACCACGGATCCTTACAACTTCCAATTATCTTGATTGAAGGATTGATATGAAGCTGGCATTGCACAAGCATGGATACCTTAGGATAATACTTGGAAGGGAGGTTGAGCCCCATCATCCAATTGAAAAGAACAAGTTTCTAAACTATTTTGATGAAGCTTTCGGTTATGTATGCACTCATATATCTAGATATATACTCTTCCATCTTGAAGGTTTGAGGACACCCAGGTAATCCTGGGAGAATCTTGAGAACTTGTTTGTCAAACAAGATGATCTTCGGGGATACCTCTTGGAGAATGAGCTGGTAGCCTTACATCGCAGCATTTTCGAGACTATTTAGCAATTCTTTAATAAATTCAAGTCTCTTGCACTTTAATGCAGACAATGCGGAATAGAAAGGAAGGATGAGAAAAATGTCCTCTCCATACTTGGAAAAATCGTTTCTGAGTATTGTGTATTTGTTTCTATATTTCATTCCAAGTAGGAAAGCTTCCTCGATTGGAAAATTCTTTCACTTGATTCCTTTTCCGAGTCCTTAATCAAGGAGAAACAAAAGTTGATTCAAATGGGAGTCATCAAGACCTCCAGAGATCAGGATATCCTAGTTACTAACTCTAGCAAAGTGCAAGCCAAAGGGAAATAAATGAAGAATGATCCCAAAGTAGATGATTCAAATCCTAAACAGAATTAGCAAACTTCCGAAGGATCCTCCAGCTCTAAGAAAAAGAAGAATTTCAAAAAGAAAACATGTCCCTATTGTATGAGGGGTTTTCATCCAGAAGACTCGTGCATGAAGAAGACCCTCAACCAAATGAAATATTTATGTGTATAGAACAATATTTCCCTTCCAGAAGGTGCAGAGATGTCTGATGATGAAGAGTAGACTAAACAAGATTACATATGCTTGCATGCAAGCTTCTCTCCATCGAAGGATTATTTGATATATTTTGGAGCATCCAACCACATGGTTGCCTTCAGGAAATCCTTCATCACTTTTCCTCTATCAAGAGGACTTAGTAGTCATATGGGAGATGACTCTAAAATCCCAGATGTTGAGAGAGGTTCAAATGAAATCCAGCATGATGAGTCCATTCCCTCTCCTATAGAAAATCAAATTGTTGAAGATGAATAAGAAGCAGAATTTTTCCTACAGTCAATTTGAATTGAAGAAAGTCTCCTTGGAGTGAATCCTTCTCCTGCTACTCCAGAAGTATATGATATCTCTGGTATCTCATATCCTCATGTGGATGATCCAGAGGAAGACATTTGAATCTTTGTTTTTGAAGAAAAAACACGCCTTCTATTCTTTGCGAAAATTCTCTAGTGATTCTTTAAATTTTGTCCATAGTTTACCAATGACTGTTTAAGAAAAGGTAGAGGAATTTGATTTCTCTATCTCTAATAATGTTTCTTGTGTGCATATAAGTTGTTGGTAATAACTCCCGATTCATCTTATTCCCTTACCAAAGCAAATATTTATACATTACAATGTGGCGGTTGAGAACCAGCCTTTTCACCTTCCTATCTATTCATATTCCTATTTATTATTTATTTACAATAATCCCGATGGATTATTCTAACAATCCCCCTCTTAATCCGAAGGGGTGTTCGTAAGTCCGAGCATGTTTCTGAATCTTTCAAACTTTTCTCATCCAAGCACTTTGGTGAAGATATCTGCAACTTGATCATTTGTGGCTCAATGTCGAAGATGGACTGTCTTGGCCTCTACATGATGTCGAATCAAATGATACTTTGTGTTGATGTGTTTGGTTCGATCATGGAATCTAGGATTCTTGGCCAGCTTGATTGCAGAAGTATTGTCAACCAACAATGGAGTGGAGTTCTCTTGTTTTTCTTGCAAATCTTCAAGTATCTTCCTGAGCCATACTATTTCTTTCGTTGCTTCAGCTACAGCCACATATTCTGCTTCTGTTGTTGAATCTGCTGTTTGTGTGATCTCCATGAAACAGCTGCTGATCCAAGACTCATAGTGTATCCAGAAGTTGATACTCCTGTCTCCTTATTGCCATCAAAATATGAGTCTGAGTACCCAATAAGTTTGAAGTCATCCACTTTAGAGTACTTGAGTCCAACGTCTTGAGTCCCCTTCAAGTATCTTAGAACCCTCTTTGCAGCTGACCAGTGTCCTTCACAAGGTTTATGCATGAACCTTGAAAGTATGCCAACAGCATAAGAAATATCTGGTCTAGTTGTTGTAAGGTATATAAGACTTCGTACAAGTTGTCGATACTTGGTCACATCTTCAAATTCTTTTCCTTCGCTTGATGTGAGCTTCATTTTCTGTTCCATTGGAGTAGATATAGGATTGCATTCTGTCATGCAAAATTTGTTTAGTAGTTCTCCAACATATTTTTTCTGAGATAGGAATATGTACTTAGGATGTTGAGTGACTTCAATTCCTAAGTAATAGTGGAGATGTCCCATATCTGTCATTTCAAAGATCTTTTTCAAATCTTTCTTTATGGATGATATATAGCTCTAATTGTTCCCTGTCATCAAAAGATCATCTACATACACCACAAGATACACAACAGATCTTCCAACTTTATTTATAAACAGTGTTGCGTCATCAAGATCAAAATGTTCGAAATTTAACTTCAAAAGATGCTCGGTTAACTTTTCATACCATGCGCGAGGTGCTTGTTTTAGGCCATACAAGGATTTGACAAGCTTGCATACCTTTTGTTCTTTTCCTTTCACAACAAAGCCTTCTAGCTGAGACATGAAGACATTCTCTTTCAAGTCTCCATTCAAGAAAGCAGTCTTCACATCCATTTGATGAACTTTCCACCCTTTCTGAGTAGCTAAAGAGAGTAAGGTACGGATGGTAGCCCATTTTGCTGTAGGAGAAAATGTTTCTTCATAGTCAATTCCTTCTTTTTGTGCATAGCCTTTTGCTACAAGCCTCGCTTTGTGCTTTTCAAGTGAGCCATCTGATCTGTATTTGTTCTTGTACACCCACTTGCAGCCAATTGGTTTGGTTCCAACTTGAGGGTCAACCAGCTTCCAAGTTCCATTCTTTATGAGTGCATCATACTCATTCTGCATAGCTTCTTTCCACTTAGCTCGAGTAGAAGCTTCTTCAAAGGAATTTGGTTCAAAGTTAGCATATAAATTAAATTCACAATCAAATGATACATCCATGTCATCACCTGAATTATCTGCTTCTCCTCCATGTCTTTTCGAACTTCTCATTCCCGTCTTTCCAACTTCATCTGGATGGACACTTTCAAGTGTCTTTGTGGCCCATTTAGGAATCTTCCGTGATGGTCCTGGTTGATCAGCTGGTGGTGCTTCATCATTGATTGAGAGTCTTTCAATTCTCTCAATCACATCATCCAGTTGAACCTCTTGTTCAAGTGAAGTAGCAGGAACTTCTTCATGCGGGGGAGTTGGTGCTTCATATGGAAATTCCAACGGTTGATCCAAAATAGGAATCCCCCCTTCAAGATTTGGAATTTCATATTCATTTTCAGAATATGTCTTTGGATGAGGGTAATTTTCCAAATGATCAAGCTATGTCTCAATGGACTGGTCATTTTTATTAGTTTCAAGAAAAATGACATCTGTGGAAATAACAAATTTCTTGTTTACCTCATCATACAAACGGTATGCCTTGAAGTATTCTTCGTACCCCAGGAAAATGCATCTTCTGCTTCGAGCACCAAGCTTATTTCTTTGCTCCTTCGGAATCAAGGCATAACAGGTGGAACCAGAAACTTTGAGATGCCTGACTGAAGGGAGATGGCCAAACCAAATTTCATGTGGAGTCTTGTTATCAAGTGCATTTGATGGACTTCTATTTCTCAAATATGCTGCACATTTTACTGCATCACCCCAAGACATTAGTTTTACATTCTTGAAAAACATCATTGAGCGAACCATATTCATTATGGTTCTATTCATTCTTTCTGCTACACCGTTTTGTTGAGGATTGTAGGGAACTGTAGTCTGATGTGCAATTCCATGTTGGCGAAGATAATTTTCAAAAGCATTTGAAGTGTATTCTTTTCCATTATCAGTACGAAGTGTACCAATTTTTGATTGTGCTTGTTTTTCTATCAATGCATGAAAATCTTTGAATGTTTGAAATGCTTCTGACTTTGTCTTTAAACAGTAAATCCAGCACATTCGTGAGTAGTCATCAACAAATGTCATAAAATACTTATTCCCATGTGCTGAAGGAGTTGGCATTGGGCCACATAAATCAGAATGTACTAACTCTAATTTCCTACTTGCTCTGAAATTAGATTCATGGAATGGCAGCTTACTATGTTTCCCTAAAATACATGCATCACATTTATTATTCTCTTTAGGAATGGTGGGCAAGCCAAATACACCATTCTTTCTCAACAAACGAAGACTGTTATAATTTAGATGACCAAATCTTGCATGCCACAATGAGCTAGATGACATATTACCTTCTCCATGCTGAGAGAGGTAGGCATAGTTCTGAAATCTTGTGGATGAAACCTTGAGCTTCAGCAGCTTTCCATCTTCGTATCCAGTCATGATGACTTGGTTGTCAGAGGACTTTCTTATTTCAATGATTCCATCAAACATGTGGATGGAATGGCCTTGCTGTCGAATCTCCACCAAGGATAGCAGGCTTCTCTACAACTCTGGAAGATAGAGAACATTCTTCAACAAGAAATCAAGGAATCCAGGCATCTTCAGTCGAATGGTGCCCATTCCCTTTGGTTTAATACTTGACTTATC
>LPNX010188952.1:135777-159211 GCA_001517045.1 Pseudotsuga menziesii
ATTTGCTGGCAAGGGAAGCACCAATATTAGATGCCAAAGAGTGCATCTTTACAACTGTTAGTGTAATTTACAATAATGAACTTGATATGACAAAGAGAAATAGAAAAAATAAGAACCTTGCAGGTCTACAGTCTCTGCCAAGGTGATTTACACTCTCAACTTCAGGTGAGCATACACAAGCTTCTTCAGTATACAAAATATATCAATCATGAGCTTCAAATATACAGCAGCATTCCTTTTTATACAATATGTGGAGGCACCAAAAGCTAATATATTAGTGTGAAAAGGATATAAGTGCATAGAAAATCAAGCACCAGACTATATACTCCTGCAAAATCAAGTGATTAGCAGCAGCAATTATCAGCAGTAATTGTCTAGATCGCAGCAACAATATTCACGGGAATGCAAGCATTTTTAAGCACTCGCAGCAATTTTTAAGAAAAAACTGCTCCAGAAAAGTGAAACATTACATGCAACATATACTTTCTTCAAGCATCAGCAGTTATATAAGTCTCGGCATCAAATGCATATCTCCTATGACAACTGCTTATCATCCATGTCTTATACAACTAGTAAACTCAACATTATTCATACATATGAATATATTTGCAAAATTTAGGTTTTATGCACTTCCAAGTTCACGAATCATGGTTCATGAGCTCCAATACAGCAATATATATTATTCACCAGTGTATCTATGTTCTCATGGCTCAACCACAATAGTTATTATACCAAAATAGTTTCCAGCGCCCATAATCTATAGTTACAGGCCTCTCTTATCCAACGCAAACGAAGGATTCACGTGATTATTTCTCCCAAGCAGTTAACAAAAGCTTGAATCTCCACTTTGCAGCAGCAAATACACGTAGCTCTTCAACGCAGCAAGAGTCACGCAGCATATATACAGCAGTCTTTCTTCATGCAACTTCAATCAACAACTTCATGCTCAAGCTCAGTCTTCAGCGCAGTTAAAGATATCAATCACAAGCTCCACTCAGTGGAATGAATATTCACCAATGGTATTCAATCATCGGTAGTCGAAGGATTCATGCTGCATACTCATGCTCTTCTCAGGTAATCACAGGTCGCAGCTTCAAAACTCACGCAGAAAAAATACCACTGATAGGTATTTATTCCTCCACGCAGGCAGCAGTCTCCAGTATTCTTCAACGAATCAGCTTGGAACTAGGGAAAAATTAGGGTTTATGAATTAAATGGAATAGCAGCCTTCAGGCTCATACTCCACGCAGGTCTCCACGCAGCTACAACCTTGATCTTCAGGCTCGGGATCAAGGCAGTCACCAGACGTATCGCCAACACCACCCAATTTCTATCAATATCAATAATGGTATCGGGTGCAATGGCATCCAGCCACCGCTGAACTGATCAACCACCACGGGCGAAATATTACAGAAGCAATCTCTCACTCACACTAACACGTGAATGAATAATCCCCTTCTTGTCGAGCAAACGAGAAAAAAGATATCATATCATAAGCTCTCTTCTCTGTCAAAGCACGCGGTTCAGTATTCAACGCTGGCTCTTCAATTTATATTACTCTTCAACGCAGTCACAAGATAGGTTGCAGCAAATATGCTCTCAGCTTCAATTTAGCATATGAGTACATAGTTGTACGTCATCCGGCGGCAAAGAGACTGGTGTGTAAGACATATTATTGATTCGAAACGGCCACGAACCTTACAGAATTCCAACTGCAGAAAAACAAAGAATATTTCTTGCAGTATATAATGATCTCACACAGTAGTCGAGCATCTAGAGCTAAACAAAAACCATTGAAGATTATAGATAGGGTTCATAGACAGAAGGATTTAATGCTTGACAAAGTATTCAGTGGGGAACATAATCTCAGAAAAATCCCACAGCTGTCACCATCAAGAGAGAGCTCTGTGCTCTTCTCAGATCCTCACGCAGCTACAGTTCATAGAGAGCGCAATCACCACGTAGCAGTCTCAAATTAGCTCCAGGCATATGTGGGTCGCATTTAATCAGCAGTGAAGGGTGGGGAAATTCAACTTAGGGTTTTTGTATTCCTTCACAAACAAAACACAACAAGATGGCGAACAAGAAGGCAAAATGCCGTGGCTGAGCATGCAAGAATTATGGCTGGGACTATCACACGGATTATCATATCATGCAGAGGATGGATGGGGCTGAGTGGAGCGTTAGAGCAGCCAGCGCATGCACCAATGCATGCAATCTGCAGACTGAGGAAAAGGCAGATGAATGAGCAGACTGGCAAACAGGCAGGAGTTATGGCAGCGCTCTGATACCACTTGTTGGTAATAACTCCTGATTCATCTTATTCCCTTACCAAAGAAAATATTTATACATTGCAATGTGGCAGTTGAGAACCAGCCTTTTCACCTTCCTATCTATTCATATTCCTATTTATTATTTATTTACAATAATCCCGACGGATTATTCTAACATAAGTAATACCATGGATATTATGGAAATAATATCATATTATGGACACTTGCTCCTAACACTTGGGGATGATTTTACTACTCATGGTTTGTTGTTAAAGGCTGACATATATAATATTCTTTGGTGTTCCTTAGTGCTCACATGGTTTGAATTCTTAATAACTTATGCTCTCTCTTGAGTTGATTTCAACATCTCTACATGGGTCCAGTTTTCACCATGCAGCTGTTTATATTTCTGATTTAGTTGAGTACATTATTCTTCTTCCAAAGAAGAAGATTCCTCCAAACATAATCATTTTGTTTGGATTCATAGGTTCACATGCACAGAAGAACTAAGATACTTCATTTGTTGCTGCATAGTGTTGCAAATGGAAGAAAATGTTTTCACAAGTTTTTATTCAAAATTTGTATTCCTGCTTATTTTGAGAGGGGGGGGGGGGGGTTCCCAACAAGTTTTCCCCTATTTTATCACTTGTATTAAGCTTCATTTTTCTAATTGGATTTTAGATTGTGTTTGGGTGACCTATGGTATCGTTACCAAGGCCCATAGTTGTCTATGTTAGGATTCAGGGGGGTGTTAGGATTATTAATTTTCCATTGAGCATATTGTCTATTAGATTATTTATCCTAACTTAGGAACCTTAATGAATTAATTGGGTCCAGTAGTACCATTGGGTTAACTTTTCCTAATGGGGACCCATATACAAGTTACTAGAGTGTGGGGAACACTGCTAGAGGTTAAATTCCACTTACTGCATGTGCATGCATCGGTTTGGGAACCTCCTATACCAATCCCTACATTTTAGAAGCCACTGGGAGTCTCGGCACCAACCTCCATCAGTTAGTTTGACTTGGAACTAGTTGAGCTTAGTTAGGTTCCAGTTACTTTTAGTTAGAGCACAATTAGTTAGCTAGCGCTAGTTATGCATGGATGCATGTGGAGTAGGCACATTTTCCCACCTACCACCTTAGTTGCATTGAGTTAACAAGTTATTACTGATTGTATGAGTTGTTTGGACATCTAGGAGTTGATCTATTAAACTTCGATACTGATTGAGACACCACGAGTCAGCTATTCAGTTAGGTACAGCCAGATCCAGTTGGTAGATTCAAATTTTTCCCTAATGCATTCGAATTCTTCCTATGTAAACTATTGTAAAACCGAATTTAATTAATGACAATGATATTGTAATTAACTAAGCTATATGGTTTGTTTTGTTCAGTGTGTATCTTCATTCTCTTTTTACTGCAACAATAATATTTGACTCATTGCTTGAAGATCTAAATGGCACAACAATTTTATCATGTGTTTGGAGATTATGTCTGTTTGTTTCATCTCAATCAGATAAGTCTTTTGTTTCATTTTCATTCACTATAATTCATCATGGTTATATAAATATATATAATGTTATGTTTGTCCACATCATTGTGTTTTGTTATAATACTATGTAGTGTAAATGCAGAGTTGTTTCCTTGATTAAGTTGATGCTTCTTTTGTACACATAGCTATGTTTTCTTTGTTGTTTAGCAATTACATTCTATCTTTTATAGCTAGAAATTATATTTTGGCTTTTGATTATTAGGTGGATTTATGTTCTTAGATTAATGATTGAATCCTGTTTATTAGATTAGAAGTCAAGCTTTGTTCCTAGAATAAAAATTTGGATTTTGAAATTGTAGATTAGAAATTGAATTTTAAGTCGTAGATTAATCATTTAGTCATTCAAATTTTAAGTTTAATTTCAGATTTCATTTCATTAAATTCATGAAGATTTCATTTAATTCCATCTCATGCAAGTTATAAATTAAATTCTTGTTTCTCAACTTAATGATTTGATCTTTTTCTCTAGGGTAGTGATTCAATTCAGTTTCTTAGATTAGTTATCAAATTTTGTTTTTAGAATAGTAATGTCAGTTTTTATCTCGATATTGGAAACTGAATTCTCATTCTATAAATTAGTATTCGGTCCCTTAAAATTGTAATTAAATTGTGAATATTTAGATTAATGTTTGAATTATGTCGATTTACTAGAGGACAAGGTCAATTTACTGGAGGATAATTTGAAAAGTACACCTAATTGGGTTTAAAAGATACCCTCCATTCCTCGTTATTGTGGTAAAAGTGGCTTGTTTGATTTCCCTCGACCCTCAGAACGTATTTATGTGTTTGAAAGGTCAGTATTTAGTGATAATGAAAGTCATCCAATTTACGTCATTATTGATTTGTTAGGTAATAGACTGGTTCAAGATGTTCCACATAGCCCTTTTATAGAAGGGACAAGTTATAAGTTTTCATTGAAATCCAATGATAGTGGCATGAATGTTATGGACGTTCCATTGAGATAAGAAGCAGAGGAATCCAATGCTATTGGAATAGATCTTGCCAAAATTTCCATTTGTCCTAATGGAAAAATACCTGAACAAGATGAACTGTATACATCTTTATATGAAGACATAGATAAATATGAGGCCAATCCTTCAAATTTGTGCTTTATTCATCACAGGACTGCATCATTTGACTCAGATTTGGGATTACCATGTCACAAACTACACAAAAATGAAAGTGATATCATAGGATATTTAACAAATAAATTGAGGAACACAAGCATGGATTATTGCAAACATATTTTAGCGAAATAAACTAACAATTGTAGTATTACTATGGTTAATACACGAGTACATGAGTGTTTGTCATGGTTTTTATCATTCAATAGGTTCCAAAGTTTGTCTGGGTCATCTGTAAAGCTTCCATCAAAGGAAATGAAGGAAAAAAATTTAAGGAAGGAAGGTAATCATCTTCAGTAGATGTAAGTGCCAAGATCCCACTAGGGGGTAAGGAGAATGGTGTGTCACAGATTCCACAAGACTCAAAGTTAATGTTTTTGACATAACAAGTATATGAACCATTTTTCAACTCTAAAAAATTATGGGATTCCCAAGGCAAGGTTGGATATTATGATTCTGATTTGGCGATTTGCAGTCTAGATGAGTGTGTTAAAGGGAAGATTGAAACCTTGTACAATCCCCCTAGTCATAAACTTGTGGATGCTGACACTGATTTTATGGATAGATCTCTTCTAAGGAGGGGCAAGTTGTTTTCCAAAAACACAGTTTAGGTGAAAGAAGAGGGAGGTATGGAGATACATCATGACACATAGCCTAAATATCAGAAAAGAAGTGGTCAGGCACAACAACACTTTCACTCTGATGTGCAACTAAGGTTATTGAAAACTGAGTCATGTACAAAGATTTTAGACTATGCCACACTTATAAGGTTTTCAAATGGTGGAATTGAAGGTACTTCTAAAGATGTTGGTCTTATATTTTAGAGGGATGGAGTGGCTAAACCATGCAATTTTGATTTAAAAAGAAAATGTGATGTGGAAAAACATGAGCAGAGGAATGATGACATCGAAAATATTCCTTTACCAAAATATTTTTATTGTGAAGGATCCAGTTCAGATACTTTTCCAGATCAACAAAGTGCAAGCCTTCCATGATTCTCAAACCAAGAAGGATGCAAAACAATCCCTTAGATATAATGAATATTAGTAGAGGGGAAAGCTTATATTGGAGGAATGTTCTACAAGTATGGGACTATACCCAAGGATGTCTTTGACAGATTTTCTAGTGGTAAAGTATGGGATTGGAAATGAAAATGTTAGGAGAATCTCATCTTCATGTATATCATATTCTAGAATCAATGAAGTTTCCTTTGGTTGTACAAGGTTGTCTCAAATGAGAGTTGATGGTATGTGTTTTCAAGATACTAGCAGTAACACCGTCGATGCTTGTTTACATGAAGAAGCTCATCTTCATGCTTCTTCATTAAAATCACACCCTTTTCAGCCTAGTATTGAAGTGATGAGTCCCCTGTTGATGTAATTGTAACTTCAGAATGTATTCACTTGTATATCTTATGTATTGTACCCCAACGTTTATTTCGGGAAGTATCTGTAATGTAATTGAGTCATGTCATGCCCTGATTCTCCCATGGGGAGGTTCTATAATGTCAACATGTCATGTTAAGTAATTGTGGGTAACCCTCCTATTGATCAAGGGTTTAAGTCCCCACAGTTGTGGGGCCCTAGGGTTATTAGATAATCCTAGAGAATTCGACCCTAGGTGAGTTATTGTAAGTCGAGGAAATAGTCCCCACCATTGTGTTAAGGATAACCCTCCTTGTTGGTCAGAGGGGCAAGTCCCCACAAGTTGTGGGGCATCAGGGTTATTAGACTCTCCTAGAGATGTCGACTCTAGTAAGTAATTGTTAAGTGAGGTTGACATGTTGGAGTGGAAATTAAGTGAATGAAATAATATAAATAGAGATTGAGCCTCTCTATTTATCACACACACACTCACTCACTGGGGCGCATGAGTGAGAGAGAAGAAGCTGGGATCAAAGAGAGAGACTATTGCTGTCGGGAGATCATATTTATGTTTTCGGGTTTAACTTTTGGTGTTGATTCTATCTCTGAGGAATTTGCAGGATTTTATCCTTTATGGTTTCCCCAAGGAAAATTATTTGTGTCTCTTGTCTCTTGTGTTTATTGTTGTGTGTGTTATTCTCTTAGATAAGATCCTAAGATAATGCTAGCTTGAATGATAAAAATCTGACATGGTATCAAAGCTAACCTGAGAAGAAGACATTTTGTAGCTGCAGAAGCTAGGGATTCTTACTTTTTGGGTCTCTCTCCAAAATCCATCAGCAAAATTATGCTAGGCTGACTCTCCATTGAAGGGCACATCTTTCTATCAAAGCAGAATTCGATTCCAGGCATTTTCAGTTTTTGGTGCGGGAAATTAGGGCTTTCTACAGAAGAATAATTTTTGAGTGAGCTCGCCATAGGATTGCTCTCCTCATAAAAATAAAATTCTATAAACCTAGGTTGATATTTTTGATTGGGTGTAACTATGGGAAAGTCAAACCCTAGTTTGACCTCGAGATGGAAAAACCCTAAAATACTAAAACTGATAAGTTTTTGTACATTCACTATATCTCAGGATTGGAAAAGGCTCAGGAGCTAAACATTTCACAAGATGAAGATAAAATCCTGATTTACACTGTGTCCAAATTTCAGCCTTATGTTCACTATATTCTAGGAGATGTGATCTCTCCAAGTTAGGGTTCCATCCTCTCCCAGGATACATCCCCAAATAGGACACCTGGGGAGAATTGCTATATCTTGGGCTACTGAGGTGCAAATGAAATTTCTCAAGCTGTTATAGAAAGGTCCCGGATTTTACTTTATGTGGTCCAAGTTTCATACCTAGAAGATGAAATAGTGACACGTGGTAGTCTGTACAACTTCGATATGTTGAACAACATTAAAATAGGTCACCTTGGGAAAATGCTCATAACTCCCAATTGGTGAAACCCATTATGATGAAACCTATGGTGTTGGAATAGGGACATGAAAGGATACCTCGGTACAAAGTCTCAAACATAGAGGATCAATAATTTCTGAGATACTATAGAAATAGTATCAAGAATTTTTGCAGAAGAAATTGGAAAACTAGGGCTTCCTGTTCCGGGAGCTTCCCTCCACTGTTTTCAGAAAATGAGTACATTGGACAGCTCACCTTGAAGAGGTATATCTTTGTATCCAATCATATCTAAAATATTCCAAGTTTTGAAAATTAGGGTTTCTTTGACAAACCCTTGATTAGCCAGCTTCAGAACTAGGACAGACACCTTAAATCGGTAAGATCTAATCCTTTTCTATTTTCATTTGAGGTTCTCATTTCAAAGTGATCTATCACATCAGCTTGATGATAAGCTTGGTGAAGTTGAAAAATTCCAAGGATGGAAGTATATGATCTCTCTAAAGAAAATGAATTGGACACCTACATAAGTAGAGAGGTTCCAGTTCCAAAGGGAGATAAGGCTAAAGCCTTACTCAAGAAGAACTTGGTCAAGGCCAATAAGATCATTACTGATTCAATAGAGGATCACCTTATACCACAAGTGTCTTCCCTAAAGAAACCAAAAGAGATGTTTGATTCCTTGACCAAGCTATTTGAAGGGAAGAACATAAATTGGAATATGACTTTGAGAAAACAGTTGAAGAATGTGAAGATCCAGAATGCACATACCATACAGTCATAATTTACAAGGGTCTCTCAAATCAAAGAACAACTTGTAGTAGTAGAATAAGAAGTGGAGAATGTAGAAGTGGTGATATCCACCTTGAATGGCCTCCCAGGATCATGCAATTCATTCATGCAAGGAATGTGTGCTAGAAGGAAGTGATTATTTTTAGCAGAATCTAGGAAGAAGAAGAAGCTTGACTCATAATAAGAGAAGAGAAGATGGGAGAAACTGAAGATCAAGCTCTCACCATCCAAATAAGATCCCTTAAGCGATGAGGAATACGAAGAACCAACTCTTGAAGAACCTCTTATCCATATTAGCATTTGGATAAGAAACGATGCTATTATGAATGAAGAATATGATGAAGTTGAAGGCTCAAGAAGGAGTCTACCCAAAAAACAAATACAGATAAGTATTCAATTGCCATTTCATGATATTGTTTTTTGTTATCCATTTGTTTATATTCAGTTGATGTATTATGCATGATTGCATTAATGACAATATACTACTAATATACATATGATGGGTAAGTATCTCATGGTGCTATAAAAATCTCCATTGCTACTTGTCTAGAATGAAACTTCTTTGCTGAAATATTGGATTAGTGCACAATCTCAATCTTGTCCTGGTAGAGATGGAAGGCATCTAGAAAGTTTTTGTGAGATATGGATGAATGTTGTATTGGCTAAAATAGTTGCATGATCATATATTTATGCATAAGAATTTTCCATTATGAATATGCCTTATGAAATGTTTCTAACCATACAACTAATGCATTTGACTTGTAGGAAAGATCACGTAAAATTGCCTACAAGCAAAGAAGGATGAGAATTGTTCCGAAGAACAAGTGACGACAGTTCAAGATGAAGAATAATATGACGAATGCAGTGACATCATTGATGTAGAACCTTCCAGCCATGAATAAGTAACCAAGAAGAAAGAGAAGACCAGTTCAAGAATAATGATGTCTAGGATGTAGTATCAATACATGAAGGGAAGTTTGTAGTTCCATCATGCAGTAGATGGAAAAATCGTGGGATACAAGGCAAGATTCATAGCACGAGGATTCTCATGAAAAGAAGGCATAGACTATGAAGAGACGTTTGCAGCCACTGCAACTCAAGTCACATGACAGGAAGAATCATGTGTGCAAATGAAACAAAGCCTTCTACGAGCTCAGAAGACACCCATGGGATAACACATACATGAGGAGCTTGATGAAGATCTTAAACTTTTCTACAAGGTTGAAGATGAAAGCCTATAGAGGATGAAAAGCTCACATATGGGTGCAAGAATTCTTTCAAAGATAGAGGAGCTTGGTATCCAGTGGCCCTAGATGGATACATAGAATATTAGTAGCATAGGAAGCTACTTGTCACTCTAGTATAGAATGTTTCAATGCATAGAGTACGAAAGACAGAGGGAGTATGATGCTTCAGAGGGAGTGACTACAAAAGATCTTGAGGTTCGACATGGTACGACAGGATGGATAGATTACTGATGAATCTAGGCTTTACTAAGAGTAAAGTGGATTCCAACCTTTTATTCAAGCTTGAAGGAGGAAGACCAGTGATGCTCTTGTTATGTGTTGATGCACTATTTTCTAGGCATGGAGCTGTGGAAGAATGCGGATGGAATATTCCTCGGACAAGGGAAGTATGTATTAGAGATCCTGAAGAGGTTCAGGATGATGGACTGCAAGGCCATGAACACACCTATGGCATCGAACATGAAGCTATTGAGTGATGCTTCATTAGAGATGGTTGATGCTATGATGTATCGTCAAATGATTGGGTCCTTGATGTACCTAACAAATATGAGACCAGATATTTGCTTTGCTGTGAACACCTTGAGCCAGTTCCTGATAAATCTAAGACATGTTCACTTGATTGCTGCAAAGCATATTCTGAGGTACCTAAAGGCCCACAGTTGATTATGGGCTCAAGTATGAGGCAAGTCAAAAGATTAACCTAGAAGGTTATGTTGATTCAGATTGGGCAGTGCCATCGATATGAATAACACTTCAGATTATTGCTTCAGTATGGGATCAGGTATGATCTCTTGGTTTATCAAGAAGCAATCCTATGTGGCACTAAGTACAGTTGAATTAGAGTATGTCGCAACTTGTTCAGCTAGTTGTGAGGAAGTATGACTGAGGAAGCTACTGTCTGATTTATTTGATATCAAGTGACAACCAGAGTTGTGTGAAGTTGTCGAAGAACCCAGTGTTCCATGACAAGTCGAAGCATATCGAGATCAAGTATCACTATATCAAGGATATGGTGTAGAGAGGAGCAGTGAATCTCAAGTATGTTGCAATGGACAAATAGGTAGCTGATGTGTTGACAAAGCCATTGGCTAGCGTAAAGTTTGAGTACTTCAGGGAGAATCTTGGTATTCTCCAGATCGAGGTTCCCTCCAAGGGAAAGTGATGAGTCTGTGAGCCATTCTGACTTGGTGAGAGGATTAGGTTCCCTCCATGGCCAGATGTAAGGCTTGAGCCATTCTATCATGTTGAGAGGATTGTTTCCTTCCATATCATATATGAGTGCTGAGCCATTATGATATGACTGTAGGATTGGTTCCTACATGATCAGATATAAGCGCTGATTTCCATTCTATTAATGGAGGTACATAGTCAGTTACCAGGAGTACTCATTCTGGGACTAATGGTAATTTTGATATGACTGTAGGATTGGTTCCTACATGATCAAATATAAGCGGTGATTGGCATTCTATGAATGGAGGTACTTGGTCAGTTACCAGGAATACTCAGTTTGGGACTGAGGGCCATTCTGATATGACTGTGGAATGTAGTCTCACATGATCAGATATAAATGCAGGGCCATTCTGATATGATTGAGTGATGTGTTCCCACTTGATCAGATATAAGGGTTGATGCCATTATCTAGGAGAATGGAGACACCTGGTTAGTTACTAGGAACCCTCAGTCTAGGACCGAGAGCCATTTTGACATGGTGAGAGTGTTAGGTTCCTTCCATGGTTAGATGTAAGGGCTAGGACATTCTGACATGGTGAGAGGATTAGGTTCCTTCAATGGTTAGATGTAAGGGCTGGGCCATTCTGACATGGTGAGAGGATTAGGTTCCTTCCATGGTCAAATCTAAGGGTTACACCATTCTGACATGATGGTGGATGTGTTCCTCTCATGGTTAGATGTGAGTGCTGGGCGTGCCTTTCTAATGAGATAAGGTCAGATGTAAGTGTTGGGCGGTCCATTCTGAATTAGGGTCAGCTATAAGCACTGAAGAATACCTACATGGAGGCTAGGCCTACAACCATCATGAGAAAGGGCTGGCTCTGTAGAACTTCCTGTGACGAGAAGAATCAAGATATAGCACCAGTGATGATAAACCATTGACGATCCAGATGGAGTGATGATCCAGATCTAGTGATGATGATACAACAATGATGATTCAAATCGAGTGATGATCCATATCTAGTAATGTTAATCCAACAAAGATGATCCAGATCGAGTGATGATCCAGATCTAGTGATGATTGTCCAGATCGAGTGATGATCCAGATCCAGTGATGACGATCCAGATCGAGTGATGGATCAGATCCAATGATGATGATCCAGATCTAGTGATGTTGATCCAGTAGAGATGATCCAAATCCAGTGATGACGATCTATATCGAGTGATGATCCAGATCCAATGATGTTGATCCAACAGAGATGATCTAGATCCAATGATGATGATCCAGATCGAGTGATGATCCAGATCTAGATGATGATGACTTGAAGATGAAGGATGACCTGAAGATGAATATGACTTGAATATGACAAGGACTCGATGATGATCCAGATGATACAAAGAAGAATACTTGTGCTGATAAATTATGTCGAGAGAATACCTTCCTAGTTAAGAGGGAGTGTTCTGTAATTGTAACTTCGGAATGTATTCACTTGTATATCTTATGTATTGTACCCCAATGTTTATTCTGGGAAGTATATGTAATGTAATTGAGTCATGTCATGCCACGATGCTCCCATTAAGAGGTTCTATAATGTAAACAAGTCATGTCAAGTCATTGTGGGTAACCATCCTATTGATCAAGGGTTTAATTCCCCACAGTTGTGGGGCCCTAGGGTTATTAGGCTATCCTAGAGAAGTCGACCCTAGGTGATTTATTGTAAGTCGGGGAAATAGTCCCCAGTGTTTTGTTAAGGATAATCCTCCTTATTGGTTGGAGGAGAAAAATCCCCTCAAGTTGTGGGGCACTAGGGTTATTAGACTCTCCTAGAGATGTCGGCTCTAGTAAGTAATTGTTAAGTGAGGAAGACATGTTGGAGTGGACATTAAGTGAAAAAAAGAATATATATAGAGTGTTAGCATCTCTATTTATCACACACTCACTCACTCACTGGGGCGCATGAGTGAGAGAGAAGAAGCTGGGATCAGAGAGAGAGACTACTACTATCAGGAGATCATCTTTATGTTTTCAGGTTTTACTTTTGGTGTCAATTCTATCTCTGAGGAAGTTGCGGGGTTTTCTCCTTTATGGTTTCCCCAAGGAAAAATATTTGTGTCTCGTGTCTCTTGTGTTTATTGCTGTGCATGTTATTCTCTCAGATAAGATCCTAAGATAATGCTATCTTGAATGATAAAATATAACATCCCCAAAATTATGACACAGAGGGTGACCACATGATTTTACTTGTAGGCTTGATGAATCCATCACCTAGTAAAGTCTCGAAGTGTAGAACACTTATTCCATTGGATGCTCATTGGTCTCATGCCATGGGACTTCAAGAATACAAGGAGTGCTCCAAATAATATTGGGAGAAAATATATGCAATGAATGATTCGTACATGAAAGCACATGGATTTCCAACTAATAAATTTTAGACAAATTCAAGTATCAATGGAGTTGGGGAATATGGAACAAAGCTAAAAAAAATCACCTTCATTGATTCCTGTAGGTGGAACACTCTTTAAGATATTAGGGAAAAAATCCATGGACAGGGACTCCAACTCCTTTTCAAAGCAAGCTCAGATGATCAATGAGCATGTTGGATGTTTTTGTATTGAAGAGGAAAGTGGTGTTGAGGAGGAGATTATGGATCATCCAATACCAATGAAACATGTTGAAAACTAATTTGGATAATAAACCAATAAAAGTGTTTTGGGTGCCAAGAAAGTACTAACGGATATCAACTCAACAAAACAAAATTCACCAGTAACAACTCCTGTAGGTGGAAGATTCTTTCAAAGAATCAACACAAATTCCATGAATGCAAGATCAAATTTTCTCTCAAACAAAGATTCTATGAACCAAAATTATTCTTACACTTTTAATAATGAAGAGGATATTGGGTTTGAGAAGGAGAACATAGGTCTTATTGTTCTTATGAATGAGTTTCGAAAAAGGTACAGTTCACCTGTCAAGAAGAAGGTTTTAAGAAATCGTAATACACAGGCTTATCGTAGCAATGTGAATCCGAATTCACGAACAAAGAGAAACCAAAAATACAATAACTTATTGTCTAATGTGAGTTATTTTATTCCACTGCTCCACCCAAAACTGACAGCAACATCGATGATGATAGGTACAACTCTTCTACCCATGTTTTTAAATACAGTAATGGTCCATGGGAACTAATTGACATGCTAAGGATTCTATGGGAACTCTTTTCTTCTTGTTCAATCATGTGAGAATTCCATATATGTTTATCAAATAGTATAGATTCATAGACTCCATTTATAGTCCAACACATTGAAGTTTTTCCTATTTCATATCATATTTATTATTTAACTAATATGCAAACAACAATTCATTACACATTGCATCCACAATATCAGTTTATTGTCCTTGAATCCTAGGATACAAATTGATCCGAGAGGCCAACTCAAGGTAAGCGGGATCCTAAGATAATATCAGGCTTTGGTGTTTAGATAACACATCGTATTCTCTTCATTCTGATTGTTAATTACTAAAAAACATGCATTCTTGTCATACGATGCTCACTTAAGCATTTTTATTTTACCACAAGGGTTTGAAAGAAATAAATTATATCATTGCCTACAAATGACCAAAATTGGTCACTAAGTAGAAAACCATCAACTAAAAAATGGGATGCCAAAACAACTAAAGAATACAATCCAAATGATATACAATGTAAGCAATTATGTGTAGTTGTTCCCAATGACCATCATGGAGTAGTATCAAAAGCATCGGTTGGACTATCAAAGTAGAGGAAACTTCAAAGGTTGAGTCCAAGAATGTCATATAGTCATATCCAGATTCTTTTGATGACACTTTTTATTTACAACTTAGATCACCTCCTTCTCCTGTTGGGATATTGGGATAATTTAATTTTGTAGAACAATGTCCTTGATATTCCTCAAAATTTCTGAAGTTTGCTTAATAGAGTGGGCTTGAGCTACTTCAATTGTACAGAATAGTTTCCCTTATATTCTAGAAGCTTTCTAAAGTTGGTGCATATAGTCAATCCTAGTGCTAGAACTACATTCTATTTTGCAAATTTTATGATACAAAGGTACAAGTTTTATGCAAATCTCTTTCATGGTCCTTTCAGGTTAAACATATCCTGCAGAGGTTAGAGTCTGTAGTAGAGTACCTTGTCTCATTTATTTCATCACTCATTAAAGAAATGAGTAAATAACTGCACAATACTCTTGAATCCATCTTGAAGCTCCATATGCAGCTGTGATCTCTCCAGAAAAAATATAGCCGTAGGAAGATGAAGTGGTGGTATACAAAATGCTTTTCCTTGGTGTTTTTTCCGAGAACTTGCAATAGGATTTTTTTCCCTCGTAAACCTATTTTTATTTAGAGAATCCATGAGATCATACAAGAGGATATAATATAGATTTATTGTGAAACAAATGATAACGATACTAGATTTTGATTCTGATTATATTATAAAAGTCAAACTAAAATAGAAACCTGAGTAAATTTGAGAGTACCTGTGATTATGAAAAAATATGAGAGTACATGTGATTTGTCAGTGGTGTTAACGAGAAGAGAAATGCTTCAATGGAGCTGATCTAGCCAAGATATTAAATTCTTTATTTTAATGGGAGCTTCTTTTTCTGAGGGAATGTCAAGATGGAACCTACGATGCAATTATTATAGACCCTTTAGATCTAGTAGGTATGATTACTAGCCTGGGGACAAAAGTTGTATGCATCATTCTTCATGAACTGATTGCATCTAATGGTTAATTTGCTGATCTTAACTGATATGAACTCCCTTTTCACACATTTGTAATGGGAAGATGTGCATTTCATAAGGATAATTTTATAATATGTTTTATAATTATTATGTCTCAAAATGTGCATTCTTGTTTTATATTTATTTGGTAATATTTGCCTTTTTTTAATCAGGGATTGCAAAGGATCTATTTAAAAAATCGTTTTATGAATTACTAGCCAGAGAATTGAGCCTTGGAGGTGTAGTTATTAGTAAGGTAGAAAGCTGGTGGTTCCATATGCACGTTATTCAAGATATTGTTTCAACATGTAGGCAGACTTTCAAGGGTTCTGTTCAATATGCATGGACATATGTTCCAAAATATCCAAGGTATGTGATCTCCATAATCTGTTGAATAAAGAAGTGAATTAAAGATGTGACTTGGATTGTTGAGAATCCATTTTTTTAAGACTGTCACTGCAATACTGTTTCATGTGGATGGTCACATAGCTAATATTGAAATCAAATATGTTTGTGGAGGTTATATGTCTTGTTGAATGCCTTTATTACTATTATATTTTAAGATAACATATTTATTAATCCCTTTTTTTATAATGTGATATTTAGCGGGGCAATTGGTTTTGTATTTGCTCAACTGAAGGACCAACAATAGATTTCAGAAATCTTGTCAATCCCATTGAAGAGAAGAAGGTTGCAACTAAGTAATATAACTCATAGGTAATATTACTCGAGTCTTTATACTGTATTTTATTTATGAAGATATTCTTTTTGAAGTAACAAAAACTAGACTTAATTAATGTCATTGCTTAGTCAAACTATTACGGGTCCTTAGTTAATAGTATAGTAAGAAATAGTGTAATATTTTTTGTTATCAATTTTGAAGGTTTTAATGTGGAATTCCTATTGTTATCGGTAGAAGCTTAACTTTGTTTATTGTCTTTAGACTGTCCTATCTGTGATGATTGATGAAGGATATATATTTTAGAATTAACATGCATGCTTTGATATAAAATCAGCATCTTAGATTTGTTTGAGTATGTTTCTATCCCAAATATTTCAAGGAATTTTCTAATATATGTAAACTAGGACATTGATTCAACTTGAACAAACCAAAATCCTTGCAATTCCTTGTCCTCATATGATAAGGCTAGTAATTCTGGAAAATATAATTTAGAGACTCTATATATGATGTATTAAAGACTAATATGATCATCTTGGATTGCATATTCATGCAATTGCATTTTCTTTTCCATAGTTTGTTAAGAAGGCACTGTAGTCCCTTATTGTACCCGAGTCTTGGGCCTTTAGAGGATCCAAAGCATCAAAAGGCTTCACAATTTTACAGTGGACACCGATATCTAGGTGCCCATCGATGATTTCTGAAGCTTGCTTTCAATTTTTAGTAGGAATTTTTTTTCCTAACATCCCCGCCCCTTTTCTTTGCAAAATTTGTTTGTTCGTAATGTTTTGATTATATTTTTGGGAGCTATTTTATTTGTTTGTTGTCGAGATTCTTCAGGATTGATGTATAGACCATAGTTTTTGCTCAGCTTCATTGTATGTCATTCAAAGGATGAATAAAAGGGTACTTGTTAATCATGAGAGTATAAATATTGATTTTTTTCCCGTGTAAAGTATGGTATTCTTGATGGGTTTTGTCATGGCTCTAGGGGATTGATCTCATGGCCACATCTTAGAAAATTCTTCCTACTAAATACTCTTCAGTTCCCAGTTTGCCTCATTATAATGGGTGAAACTCATTTGGGTCAGTGCAAGAAGATGAGGGACCTTTAAGATGCAATCCTAGTTTTCAAAAACAACATCATGCTACCAAAAAATACATCAACCCTATCCTAACATAGCACTTGGTATGGTTCAACGCCATCCTGACATGTCATGGAACATGTAGGATAGGAAGCAAAATCACGTATGCATTATAGAACTACAAAACGTGCACGCGATTTTGACGGGCATTGGAGCGTTTGGAGCAAGAAAACACCATTCAGGAGCTGATTCAAGTTGAGGGGAGGATATTTCACGCCCACACCATTGGTTGATTCCTATACCTTCTCTTCATTTTATAACAAAATTACCATTTTCCCTCTTATAGTTATGTCTTTTAGTTCAAGGTTTATTTGTGTGTTTGGTTTTCTAATATATATAATAGTATCATGCTTTCAAACATATTATATAAACTCCATTTTTCCTTAAAACAAATATCAAATATAAGTTTTTGAGGGCATCCATTAGCTAATGAGATGAAAGGCTTTACATAAAATTAATTCCATGAGTATTGGGCTATGAGAGAATCTATGAGCTATGGAACAAGCTAATATGTCCTCTTTGCATTATATCTTCTCTTTAATTATCAATTGATCAATGTTTGCAAACTCTCATATTCAATAAGGGTTGGAATCATTAAAGCCTCCATTAGGGTGATGGGGTCACTTTGGAATCAAAATGATAAGAGATCATGTTTGGGGATACTATGGCAAATCAATACTAGGTTCGGGTTAGAGTAGGTGCATTTGACATGGGATTTCAAGAGTTTGAATAATATTCTAGTTGTTTTCACCTTCTAGGTTTCCCTTGTTAATCTCAACCTCATTAGAAATGGACAACCACATAAGATGGATATTTTATCCACCCTATGTTCCACACTACATGCACAAGTGATGTTTTTTTAAATTCCAAATAAATATTATTCATCAACTTCATTCTATTTCATTGACCCACTTCTACACACTTTCCTATTTTCATATGTTTTCTGAGTTCAGTTTTCTTCTCCTTATGATATGTGTGCACTTGTGCGAGTCATTTCTAAATAAAAAATATTTAGTTCATATTCTAGGCACAACTATCGATTGTACTCCTATTTCTTATTTATAGTACCTAAACATTTAAATCATACATCACTTATATGGCAATCAACAATACATATTCATTTTCTTCAAATTTTCTTCATAATGAATGAAATACATATGCCTTTTTTTTATGGATGTTTAGTAATCATATTTGATACCAAGGGTTTCATGCTTCCACATGCCCTTTAAGTTTTTATTCGGTGTAGGCATAGTATAATGATTGAAACCAGGTTAACTCATCTTGTTCTTACCTCATGAGAGACTAATGATCACTAATAAATAAGGATGGGTTAGAAATTCACCCTCATCATAGCTCCTACATATTTGTTGAATATCACCCTCATCAAAATGATAATAATCTTCATTATTAATAAATGGCTTAGAAATTGATTACCAACTTCATTCAACAATAGCCCCTCTCATTAACAATAAATAGCTTATATGAATAGACTAACACTCTAAATAGCTTATGCCGCCTATTCTTTACTGTAAAATTCATGATCAATCTTTAAATTTACATGATAGATTTATGGCATCTAATGGAGAATCTGCGGTAAGAAGATTTATTGTCGACGTTTCGAACCAAGCGTGGTTCATCTTCAAGACAAGGCGATGCCTGGAGATTGCTCCTCTTTCATTGAAGTATTAATATAGAAATCATTACTTTCGCTTGAGATGGCCGACAGGGTCTATTTTGTCTAAGGTTATATTGGGTTTAAAAAATTTTGGGGCTAATAATTTAGGGTTAATAATTTAGGGATAATATCTTTCTAATTAGATTTAATTTGTATTTAAAATTTTTTAAGTTTTTTATTAAAATGTTTTATAATTTAATAATTAAAATTTTTTATCTTCATTAAAAATTTTAATTAAAACATTTGTTAATGTAGGTTTTATAAATTTAATCAATTCAATTTTTGTTAATGTAAGCCTTTTATAAATTTCAATTAATTTAATTTAATCTTTTAATTTAACTATTATTAAAGTTTTTAATAAATTATTTAATTAGACCTTAGACAAAATAGACCCTGTCGGCCATCTCAAGCGAAAGTAATGATTTCTATATTAATACTTCAATGAAAGAGGAGCAATCTCCAGGCATCGCCTTGTCTTGAAGATGAACCATGCTTGGTTCGAAACATCGACAATAAATCTTCTTACCGCAGATTGTCCATTAGATGCCATGAATCCTCACTGCGGAATCTCAGCTAACCTTATGATAGATTTAGTTTATATGTCAATAGTTATACAGTTTTCAGTTCTTATATATGTCATTATATCATGTGTTTATATTTCTAATGATATTTTATTTTTATTTATGATTGCAGTGGCTACTATGGAGCGTAACAATGAAGAGATACTGAGGTTCATTGGCCATTTGAGAGAGATAGGTTCAGCTTGGAGGGGTGGAGATGAGCTCCGCCGCTCCCTGTTAGATTCATTATTATCTATTGTTGATACGATCGCAAGATCGAATGATGCGTTGTATAGCATCGCATTTTACAGGGAGAGAAAAAGGCAATAGTATGCTGATGACTTGAGTTACAATGAGGTAAAAAAGCTGAAAATAACAAAACAAGCCATCTATTCATTGTTTAGAGTGCCTGGGACAGATGACATACCGAAGATCAGTAGGCCACATATTTCTATTGAGTGGTGCGCTTTTCCACCCATCAAAGACAACTGGATGGATAGGTGGTACATGGTTTTTGACATCCCCCCTCACAACAATAGGGAAGTACCGATGTACTTCCTTCGAAAATTGTATGCAGAGTTTGTGATGGGGAAACATGTCAACTATTTTGACATGTTGGGCTTCCAGAGAGTTGGTAAGGGAATGCCCCAACATCGACCCCATGCTAGGAATAGAGATGCCAATCCATAGATACCTGCACCCCGTGCCCAGCTACCAAGGGAAGACATCCCTCCTGCACATGACATGGTTTCCCAGACACAGGATGCAGTTTTTACTCTAGCTGAGATGGTCTCTCGACACATGGCCACTATTGATGAGAGAGCGCCCTCTTCCTCTGCTGGTGTACAACCACTAGCTTTTGGTGATGGAGGGACATCTATTGGTGGGGATAGACCGCACGTCTGCACATCGTGTGGGGGACCCTATTATGGTCCTGGACCAAGACATGGTTCCAATATGATGACTGGTGTTCAGGTAAGGACTTTGTTTTAAAACTCTGTTATTGAACTCAATTTTTAATTGTTCCATGCTATATCTAACATATTAAAAGATTCGTAATATATATGTAATATTTACTCTTGCAGGAGTTTGATGCCTCTCACGGGGGTGGTACTGCACCCGGTGTGGTTGTACCTGAGACCCAGAGAACCATAGTCGAGGTAATATTTAAACACTTGTCATTTTGTTATTACATGTATAATTTTGTTAATGCATGTGTTAGTCTTGATTAATTTATTAAAATGTCTAATATTTACAATTTTTGAAGTTGCAGGAAGCCCATTTGGAACATGATGCTGAAGACATTGATATGACCGACATAGTCCAAGGTGGAATTTACGACTACTTAAAGAATGTAAGTACATGGGTTATGATTGAATCTTGTTCGAATTATTTAAATTTCTTACTGTACACTCCTTTATAGAGATCGCTAATGTAAATATAATTTTTAAACTTGCAGATGCTAGACGCATCTGAAGAGGAGCACCAAATTGATGGAAGCGGTCACTCACGTGGTGGAGATATATCCCAGGAAGGGGTAAGTATATTACAACATGTTATTTTTTCAGTACATATTATTCCATCCATTCAAATCCATGTCTAACTATGGTAACACTTTATGAATGCAGACATCATCACAGATCCCTGCACCACCTCTTTGGTATAGATCTCCCAGTAGTCCAAACATAGATAAGGGGGTTGTTTACACCAGACGATGTCCCTCTTCCTTGAGCAAAGCGGCTGTGCATGAGGATCAACCTACTCATCCCACGGTAATGTACACACTTCCAATGGCAGTTGTTGGTTAGTTATGTATTCACTTCACAAGTGGTTTTTCTTAATGTTATTTTCGCATGTTTACAGCATCAGCATGTAGAGTCATCCATGCCAGACCTTGGTGGGATTGTTGATGTCGCTGTCAATGCCACATCTATAATAGGGATAAGTCACAGTGAGGTACATCTACTTGAATATTTGTAATTGTACATTTCATTTGTATTGTTTCTGGACATGCACGATGTCTAACTATTTAATCATTTGGTGAATGTATCCATGCCCTGGTCCATTAGTGCATGCAAATGAGGTCGATGTTCAACCTACGGCTCCTATTATTACTGAAGAGCACCAACAGCATCTCCTAGAAATGGTTTTTTCGGTGAAATATTAATTTTTTACATAATTGATTAATACTTTCTCATTCATGTACATGTTGATAATTCTTGAGATAATTGACATATTTTGTTTTATTCACAGCCAAGCATGGCAAGGAGGCTCGCTGCAAGGTCGAGTACACCAGAGGCACCTACACCCTCGACACCACAGGCACCTATACCCCCGACGGATGCAGTGAGTCTTTGTTTAGTTTACAATTGAGTCATATTTTAAATTTTCAAACTTTGTTATTGATGGATAGTACTAGCTTAGTTTCCTAATCAAGAAATATTGTCATTGATTTGCAGTCGCCAGAGATGCATAGTGGTCGTAGACGTAGCCGAAGAGCATCAGGGTCCAAAAAAAACAAGAGAAAGTTAGAATTTTGATGTGTTAGTCCAGGACAAATATGTATTTTTATGTATAGTCTGGAGTTAGATTATAGGGGCCCGGTCCAGGACAGATGTACTTTTGTTTGCACATGTACATCAAATATGTTTTTGATACATGTACATTGACAGGCCATAGATCTAGGCCTTATATTTTTGTATTATAACTTTCATGGTATAAAAAATTTTCATATCAAGGCTCTTGAGATATTCATGGTTCAGTCTTTTAAGTGTGATTACACATGTGTGGCGAAGAATGTTTCTATGTGTAATGTTCCCCATTTTTTTATAGATTTTACGATTGTATGGAGATATCTGTTATAAATTTGAGAACAATGCACAATTACAATAAACTACGTAATGACAAAAATGTACATTCACTCCCATTCTTGATAATCCAGAAAACATTCCAATCATAATCATGTGTCTATAGGAAAAAGCTTTGTTAGGAGGCAATATACATTTCACTTTGAATTTGTTCTTTGGATTCCACATGTTCTTGTGTCAATCTATTGTATTGATTTGTGAGTATTATCTATTACTTATGAATGCACTATGTCAAAAGAAAAAACTATTATATTTAAAGGTTTCAATGATCTCAATACATGCACACTAAAGTCAAATTTCTTGCTCGTGTAATTTAATAAATATAAGGGCAATACAATGTATTTCAAGGTTTCAATGAACTCACTACTTGCACACCAATTGGATATATCTAATTAAAAATTGTGAGTTTGGATTCATTAAATTACAATTTAAGTCAATGCTCAAGTGTAATTTAATAAAACTAAGTGCAATACATGCTTTACATTTCATCAACAACCAACAACACTATTCAACAAACCTCATGCACCCAATGACTAATCACTCAGCATTAAAGGAACTTTGTACATGAGCAGATAATAAGTAGACTTTACATCAGTTTGAACATGCCTCTAGGGCACACATTCCAAGAAAGATCTTGTAGGATAATGGTTGTATAAGACTATTTCCACTAATCCAAACTGAACCAAACTGATCCAAACTCTTGTTGACAAAGTCTGAGCTGTTGTATGAATGAGATGATTCCCTCTTCCAAACATGACTTGAACA
>LPNX010188952.1:166745-169245 GCA_001517045.1 Pseudotsuga menziesii
CAGTTTGAAGAAGGCCTTGTGTGATCATGCCAAAAACTCAGCACTAGTCCCTTTACTGCATCAACTAGCTTCATGTCACGACGTGGCAATCGACCAATAAAGGCCCAAAAATCAGTCTGGCCGGTTGTGTCGAGATGTTCTCTTCTAATAGAATACCTAAGGAGGGTTTTTCCATTCAAATTAACTAGTTTAGATGTAGGCTTGAGAAAAACAAGGACCCTGGTGTTCTTATTCACAATTGCTTGTGACAACACATGACGAGCCGCATTGTGGTCCTTTGACCATGTGTTCTTACCAATTTTACCAAAGGCATCTACTAAGTTTTTAACTATATGAGAACTTGGTCCAGAAGCCTTTATCATCTTTATCCCTAACGATTTCCTAACAATATTCATGCCCCTAGATTTTAACAATGATAAAAATAATCTACATTTATCTCCATCACATTTAGAATCAAAATATTTATTTAGTATCTATCGAGTTTGATAAGCAATACTACATCTAGATAGCGTACCTTCAATGGAATTGAGGAGTCCTTCATCAACTTGTATACGCTTTGGAGTTCTTCGACGTGTGCTTTCTAATGGAGGTAAGGGGGTTGTATTTATATCATCTAGTGCATCAACAATACGCTCTGGGGTTTCGGTAGCAACTTGTTGTCCTTCACTCTCTTCCTGGTAGTTGGATGGTGGAAGTCCAACATCCTCATCGATGGTCCGATTAATATTTTCTTCTTCAACAATAGGCTCCATGTACACTGCCTCTTCATGAGCTTCGTCTTGAGATGGTCCCTCTAGTGAATACGGAATTTCTTCTTGTGTTGGATTAATAGGATGAACTGCCGTATCCTCTATAATTGGATTTGGATTATTTTCCAAAGAAAGCCTCCGATTCATCATGTCTATTATTTTCTTTTCTTTCTCTTCTTCGATGACTTCTTGAGGTCTCTTCTTCCTTGCTGATTTTCTTCCTCGGTTACGTACATTCCCCATCACCACAATGATCAATGTTAATATACTTTGTTTTTGTTGCTCCTCAATTACAAGCTTCCAAACTTTTAACTTGCTTTAATATAACTATTAATCCTTCAATATACTTCAATCTTCCTTCTCAATTGTTCATATTTCCCATCAAAACAACAATGAATGAGAAAATTTAATCTTCCTTCAATCTTCAATCCTGCAATATACTTCAATCTTCAATCCTGCAATATACTTCAATCTTCCTTCTCAATCTTCCTTCTCAATGTTGCACCTGCATAAAAAAAAAATGATGGAGATGGATGGAGATGGATGGAGATGGTGAAAATTGTGAGTATTTTCAAAGAAAGGCTCGTGCTCTTGAAAGATATTGCGCGGTAAATCCAAATTTAGAGAAACACGCAGTGATATGCTCTCGGACAATGACAATTCAGTGTTTTTAGCAGTCACATAACGCGCACGCGTTTTGCTTAGTAAAAACGCGCACACGATCTATACATCCAAAACACGCACGCGATATTGTCAATTACAATAAATGAGGTGGGTGCACGGCTAAATGAGATTAATTAAAAATAAAATAATATGAAACACTTCAATACTCAAACAACACTCTTTCGAAGAGCCCTAACCATATCCATAGTTGAAGGTTTCCCTGTTCCTCAATATTTATACAATGTTTACCTCTTAATGGATCCTACAAACAATTATTAATATGACAATGAAGAACATAGTCTACAAATTATTGCACAAGAATTTGCTTTTGAATTCATTGAATCACTTAAACTTCAACCTATGGTTTCTATTTGTATCTTCTATATAGACACAATAATTTCATTACCTAAATATGATGGTGATATGCACAAAGACGTTTTGGATTGTTGGATCCACAACCTCACCACTTCCCAAAGAGCCACACCTCCATCCATGTAACCATTTACAAGGACTTTCCCAAGCTTGGTGGTAGTCTCACAAAACATTTGTAGATATCTATGATGTTCATGACGTTGATGGTGATGAGGATGATGAGGATGTTCATGATGTTCATGATGTTGATGATGACGATGATGATGATGATGTGGATAGTGATGATGATGAGGATGATGATGATGATGTTCACGATGTTGATGGGCATGATGACCGATGATGATGATGATGATGTTCATGATGATGATGATGATGATGTTCATGATGTTCATGATGATGATGATGTTCACGATGTTGATGGGCATGATGACCGATGATGATGATGATGATGTTCATGATGTTCATGATGATGATGATGTTCACGATGTTGATGGGCATGATGACTGATGATGATGATGATGATGGGCATGATGACTGATGGTGATGATGAGGACTCAGGATGATGATGATGATGTTCATGACGTTGATGGTGATGAGGATGATGAGGATGTTGATGATGTTGATGATGTTGATGATGAGGATAATGATGATGATGATGGGCATGATGACTGATGGTGATGATGAGGAGGAGGAGGATGATGATGATGTTCATGACG
>LPNX010188952.1:174245-260876 GCA_001517045.1 Pseudotsuga menziesii
AAAACATATACCTTATAATTTGTCCAAAAAATAAAAAGTGCCCGTTAAAATTTATCTAAATTTAGATAGTTAACATCATTTTCAATAGAAAAAAAATACATATTTGGAAAGGTCATTCAATTTCCTACATTTCTTGTTATTTACTGATCGCAAGATTCATTATGTAAGTGTCTCAAAATATGTGTCCAAGTTGATGGATGCCTGTTTTTTCAGTTTTGTATTGCATCTAACCCGCCAAAAGAGACCCTCAACTTCTTGCACACACCCATTTACTACTGAAGTAAACATGATAGGAAATTGAAATCAAAAGATCTCAATTGTTCTCATATCCTTCATTTAGAGGAACCATGATCAATAACACTCCTATTCTTCTTCTCCTTGTATTCCTATCGATATTTTTATTTCTTCGACTAAAACTAGGAAGGCATATTGGAATGTAATAATATTCTAGTATGAATATTTAGGGATCTCATTTATAAACTTCTCTAGTTCAAGGAGTTTTTGTGTGGTCGATAGTTGTTGAAGGGAGCCGTAATTGGTTATCATGCACTACCAAGGTATATCATTATATTTGAGGAATTGCAAAAGTGGCTCTTGGGATCCTGATATACTTTGCTATTAGTGTTTGTATATTTTTAATTTTGATCTATAAAATCATAGATGAGGCATTGCAAAAGAGGGGATTTGGGCATGTTAAACTCTGCTCAGAGTGATGAGATGTTTTTTTTTATTTTTAGTTGGTGAACCTTAGGGATCAAATGTAATTTAGTTCTTATTATATATTCACGTTCTCACTATGCCTTGACTTGGGAGGTCCACATTGGCTACTTGCCAATTTTTTTATCATTGTTGTTTATCCATGTATGATATGCGTGCTTCGGTAGACTTATTTTGTATATTTTTCTTGGCTGAAGAAGATATTCTGCCTAAATAAAATCATTATTCTACCTAGCTAGTGACAATGAGACACATATGATCATCCACTCTCTAGGTAATAATAATTTGACCGAGACATGACCTAAAACTTTTAGATGGGCCCATTACCCTTGAAATCCTAAGATTACTTCTACCCTGTCAACTTGGCATGAGAATGCCAAAATATAATTGTCTGAATTAAGATATTTAATAGAATAACTCCACGGAAGGAACTAAGAGGAAGATCCCCTTTGATTGTTGAACTAAAACATGGAGGGGTTTCTTGTCAACGAGTAAATTCATGCACAGAGAGAGAGTAAATTTTTTGGTTGAGAAATATTATCTTATAGATGTATTGTTTGGGAAACAGGGAAACCAACAAGATATTTTGAATTGAACCAACACATTCATTCATATGCATCTCTACAAATTGTTAACCATTCACTGATTTCCACTCTTAGGCATTCCATGTATAACCAATATCAGTTCAAAAAACCACATTTGGATTTCCAGTGTATTATTCTCTACATGTTGAGATCATTAACTTACTTCCCTGAGGTTGGGCATTCCAAGTAGGAAAATAAACAAGGTAAAGGGAAACATTCCAATATTTATTCCATAATTCCCTACAAAGGTGATATCAATTAACACAGATTTTCTTTCCGTCAAAACACCCAAAAATTTTCAGTCTTATATTGCCAATGCAAACATGAAGAGATATTTGCATTTTGTGATGTTTTATTCATAGTATGATCACGCTAAAGTTTAAAATTTGATGCTTAATTGTATGCTTCTAAAATACACCACTCTTTGATATGTAGTATGGGTTCCAGTTTTAAGAGCAATTTCACATCGCTCCCAGTGTAAACAACCTCTCCATGTACTTAAATATCATGTCCAAGTTATTAGATTGTGTCCCATGATGTTAATCTAGTTGATATGTTGCCTTCAATGCATGCTTGAATGTTCAACATCTGGTACGGCCCATAAAATCTAGGAAGAAAATCCTTTTTATCAAATATAGATTACCAATACTTGAATTACCCGGCATTTAACATTTTTCCAATAAAATAGCACTACCAAAACATATTGTAGATGAATAAAGAGTCAAGACCATTCAGTCATCAACTATCTTGACTGTCAAGCTAAATGAATACATTTTTGTTTGGTTGGAGTCAGGAATTAGTAGTACTCCCAATCTCATGGTCATTCCTGGGATGTAGAGACAATCTTCGGTGTGTAGGTAGCTCTTTGTTTCTTTCCAAGGAGATGTTATCTTCTGAAGTGGTCTTCCATTTTGGCAATCCATCTTTTCACCCCAGATTTTTGTTGTCATCCAACCTTTATCTAAATTCTTACGCCATAAGATTCTAATGATGTATGCTCAAAATTACACCTTGCTTACATGAGTGAATATTGTTTTTTTTTCAACTTCCTCCAATCTGCATCATAGATATGCTTTGTTTCTTTCCAATGCAAATAGTCTACTTTGAAGGGGTGCCGTGTTCTTGGATTACTCATCCATTTATACACATCTATGCATGGATGTTTGCATTATACCTCTAATTCTCTTGCCTCTTCCTGACACTTCAAAATTCAAATTTGGAACTTAAGTATCTACCTCATGTTTATACGATTACAATGGTAACATGTCCGATTCGATGAGAGGGTTATTTCCATAATTGTTTTCATCAAATGAGATGGTTTTTATAGGGTTTATGTGGATCTTGTTCCTTTGTGACATGCTATCTCTAGCATGTTGTGGGTATCCACTTTTCTTTATGAATATGATGAGGCTGAAGGGAGAATGAATTGCGAGAGTGAGGAATAGTCTCATAGTATCAGAGGTACAAATAGAGACACTTTGATCCTAGGGACACTTTGATCCTTACTCCATACTCAACTTTGAGAGATAACCTATAAAGTACCCGCCTCCACACCTGATAGGTCTGTTCTGCTGGTGTTTCGAAGTAGTAGGAGTTAGCTTGCACCTGAAACAAGAGGGTTTCTATCTTGTGATAGATTTAGTGAATGAATAAGATAAGGAGGGCACAATGGTCCAATCCACTAGGAAATTTAAGAGAAAAGATACAAAACAAGAAATTTTTGATAAATAAGACACATAAAAAATACCCTCAGATTAGAGAAGCATTGAAATGGATGTGTGAGGAAAAATGCGAGTTATACGGGCATTTTTCCTGAACTACCCATTTGAAACTCCTTGATATTCCTTAAGGGGAAATTATGAACTAATAATCTTCTTCCTTGTCACTATCCTCACTGTAAGCAATTTTCCTATGCTACTATATAAATTTTTCCATATTGGTGCTTTATTTCTTTTATTAGTTTCTCTTTTCCGCAAATATTCCTTTGTGAATTCCCTAATTGTATGATCTTATACTATTATCATGGAAATGAAAACTAGCATCCTTTCCATTGATTTTACTGTCTTTCACAGTATTTTGATCACATATGCATCTCCAACCTACCAAAAAATGAGGGTTCAAAATTGTTTGTACTAAGTTTTTCACATGTATATTTTTCTAGAAAGGTCATTTTCATTAATAATATTAATACTCTTGTCAAACATCACTATTCTAAAGAATATTTTTTTTAGCAAGGAAAATAGTTACTGCTTAGATCAATTTTAAATGTCCTGCACATGTTTCTTGACCTAATTATTTGCCTTCATTTATATTTGCTAAAAAGACCACCATTAATGTAGGCTTCATCTATCTACATATCATCCAAAAATCTAGTCTAGGTGGGTTAAAAAGACCACCATTACTTATTCTATTATTGTGTCTTGTTGACAATTATACTATCCACTGTCCAATTCCATTGACCTATTTTGGTCACTCATGGACGTCAATAAAATTATCTAATATTCTCTTATGAGTTTTACCCATGTTTGACCTGGTATAAATATAGTACTATGTATTCCATTAATGAATAAAAGATTCAATTGTATCGTTATACAAATTTCATTCATTTTTTACAGTGAATGCATCAGAGAAAATATCATAAGAAGACAATATTGTGATTATTTTTGTTCATAAATTAAAATGATACATTTCAGTCCATATGTTTCACAATTAAGTGTTTAATTATGAAGGATGGCATATATTTTACTCTCAAAACAAGGAGAGAAAACAAGCAATTACTTTTAGTCATAAACAACAATGAATTTTTCCGGAGATTTATCAGATTTAATTTTTACAAATCAAGTGGAGGAAGTTGATTATTAAATTCTACATTGCTTGACAAAATTCATTTCGTAAGATCTTGGGGGATTGGATACCCATCCAATAGTTCCTATTACAGGCCTTAGGAGGCTTAGTCAACAATTGGGCTCCTGCAACATTGAATCTAAATTTTGTACTATGTGCATTGTTTCTAGTGACATACAAGAAGTGATCTCACATCTCTTCATTAGACCATTAGATGTCGCAAATCATAATGATACGTGGTTGAGGAATTGCATTGTGGGTGAAGTAATGTGCATCTAGAATATACATTGAAAGAAGCAAGGTGCATTGTAGAATGCATGTGAGGTCATAAGAGGGGTATCATTCCAATATACTAGGTAGATATATAAAGAGGTATAAAAATTGTAAATGAAGAAATGGATACATACAATATATAGGGAAAATAGTTTTTTTTTTAAAATTGGGAAGGCATACTGGGAGGGTTAAGAAAAATTATTTTTGGAGGTATTTTGTAATATTTAGTTAAATTAGGGGTATTGTTTCATATGCCATGAACGGATGTGCAATGCTAGAGATTCATTGAGTGAAGCCCACGTGGTATTGGGTAAGCCTTTTCACATAGTGGAAATCACACACACATGAAGGTTGTGTTCGAAGCCAGAACACATCAAGGAATCGAGTGTATTGTTTTTTCTTCTCTCTTGGAGCGCTGTCATACCGTTCTTGAAGAAAATGAGTGTCAGAGACCCACTGATGCACCCTACCTGAAAATAAGCATGTCGATGGTGCACCTTTCCTGAAGAGAAAGTGCATTAGTGACACACCTTTTATGAAGGAAAAGAGTGTCACTGACACTACTAACACACCTTGTCCAAAGGAAAAGTTTCTCAATGACACACCTTGTATTAAGGAAAAGAGCGTTAATGACAATCCTTGTCCAAAGGAAAACTACGTCAGCCACTCTTTTGATGCCCCATGATAGCTCTACAAGGAAAATCACTGAGTTAAAGGACTAGATATTTTATCAGATCTACAAATCCAATTTGATCGAGGAAATAGTCATAAGAAGATGGCTACTACCAGCACAAGCACCTCAAATTTGAAGCAGATCTCTAGACCTGTACAGACCGGTACAAACTATGAGTTTTGGTCTATCAAGATGAATATATTTCTTGAGCTCAACAAATGTTGGGATATGGTTGAAATTGAGTTCAAATAATTTTATATGAATTCTTTGGCTGCTATTAGTAATGCAAAGAAGAATACCTTAGAAGCTCGTCGAGACTGAGATCTCACAACCAAATCGTTGATCTAAAGTTGCATCGAGGAGTCCATTTTCCTGTGGATCGCAAGAGCTACCAGCGCCCATCAAGCTTGGAGTCTGCTCGCATATGCCTACAAAGGTACATACAGAGTAAAAAAGGTAAGATTGCAAACTCGACGACTTCAGTTTGAAAATTTGAAGATGAAAGACTTAGAAATTGTAGATAGATTTATGACTTGGATTTCGAGCATTGTGAACTAATTTCAAACCTATGGTGAACCTCTATGTAGCATACCTAAATAATTATATTACTATTATTATTATTTAATTAACAATTAGTTTAATTAGTATTAATGGTCAAAGGTCACCTCTTTTGAGGGTTTGACCACTCATAGGATTAGCTTCCATATAAAATGTAAACCTATCAAATGTAACAAATCATCAATTCAATAATAATTAAATATATATTATCAATTATGGTAATAATGAACCCTTACAAGTGGTATCATAGATTTGACTCTTTCAAACAATCTCTCATTCAGCTGCACATTCCCATATTTCACTCCATTTTCCCCATTACTTCCACTCTCGAGTCTCATAACCTCTATGTGCACCCATATTCTTCATCTCTCACAATTCCTCTCATCTTCCCCATTCATCTCACGTGATCCCTTCAATCCCCTCTTCCCTTCTTGCCCGCTCATCTCACGCGATCCCTTCAATCCCTTCTTCCCTTATTCATCCCTTCAGCTCCTAACCTGTGTAGCCACCTATTTCAAACTCTCTCCTCCCTGCAACTCCATTTCCTCACACCCCCCGTTTCCATTCGATCCGTTGCCTCCTTATTCCTGCTTCCCATGCATTACCTTACCCTTCACACCTCCTCCACCAACGCTAGTATCCATCCCTCGCTCCACGATCCCATCCACGCCTTCCATCACCCTCCACGAATCTTCCCGCGCTTTTTGAATTACCAACTGCCATCCCTTCCCACGCGCATCTTCAACCCACCTATTCTCCATTGCACTCTCCATCCCCGTCTAGTGCCTTCTGTGCGTCCTTGACTCCTCCAGGTCCATGCTGCTCATCCTTCACATGCCTGCCCATCTCGCCCCTCCACATCTCCACGCTTCCCACCGTACTGCATTTTCATCGCTTCCTCCACCCTTTGCGCAACACTAACGCCCACAACACTGCACATTCTCCCAACTCTCTCATCGCTGCACATTCCTCCTCGCTGGCATGGCCTGCTTCTCTCACGGTATCCTCTTTCGCGTGGTCTGCTCCTCTGACAGTATCCTCTCTCGTGTGCGTATCCTCTGTGCATACCATAGTATCCTTCTTCGGTATCCTGCGTGCACTCCCCTATTCCCTACCCACATCCCTTCACTTCAATTCCTTCCACCCTATCGCATACCACTGCTCAATTTCGTTCATGCCAATTTTCAAAAAAAAAAATTACAATAAAATAATATTATAAAATAATAAAGAATATTATTATTTTATAATTTAAAAAAAAATTAATAATAATAACATTGTAAACATTATTATTATTTCATAAAAAAAGAGCCTAGACTCACTGCCACGACACACTCTTCTTCTCTCTCCACTCCACACTCATTCAATTCATTCCATAGTTTTTTTTCATTATCGCCTAGGGTATTCATAATACAAAATTTTTTATTAGTAATAATATTATTACTATTATATTTTCAAGCTATTCAAACTATTGAAATATATATATAACTTCAATAATTATTAATAATAGTTTTTCAATAGTTAATAAAAAAAATGTACAAGTCAAAATGGTATTTGATAAAGGTGTTTATGGGTTTTTCAAATGAGATAAACTAACTCAAGAAGTTAAAAGGATTTTAAATTGGATATCAAAAAAATAAAACCCACAGAGCTTGAAACTAAAATATCGGATATCGACATAGTGGTGCAAGTTTTGCATGGAGATATACAAGACTTAATTGAAGAATTGGAAATTTTGATATTACAACGACTAGCAAAAGAACCTAACAAGCATGCAGAAAAAGAAAAACCAGAAACACACTAGTCTTACCCCTCAAGTCAGATGAAGGAGGAATATGTTGTGGCATCTCACTTATCAAGCAAGGGAATGCAAGTTGCTATGACACCTAAGATACCATAAGCGGTTCCACCCCTAGAATTTCCAATTAAAGAGTTAGGAATTGAATTCACACCCACGATAGAATAAATTGGAATCAAGGAAGAAGTTGTTGTGACTTCCAAGCGTTCAGGAAAAATAGAGTTGGTGTCTACAAAAGCACTCACGTCAGAAGAAGGGATTCCTATCATAAAGGAACAAGCTAGGTTGATTCCCAAGTTCTCAGGACAAGAAGAGCTGAGGTCTGCATCGAAAATCATGACAAAAGAAAGAACTACGACTAGAAAAGAAGAATATGTTATGAATTTTGAGTTCTCAGGTCAAGAAGTGTTGGGATCCACACTCTCAACAGAATAAGTAACTATGAATCTCAAGTTAGTAAGTCAATATGAACAAGGGACTACTACGACTCCTACATATGCAAGTAAGGATGAATATTAAATTGCTACTACCCCAAGGAAGGAAAGGAATCCTGGCAGACCGACTCCTTATACCCCTCCTCACAAAATATCTATACCACTAGACACCAAGTGGGATAAGAAAAGACATCCCAACTACAAACCTCAAAATGTGATACTTGGTAAAAAGTATGCATGCCTACCAAAATTCCGTTGTGGCTTCCTACAAGGTAGGGAAGCAAGGCACATTAATACACCAGTTCCAAAACTAGGACTTGTTAAGAAAAAATGATAACAAGAACAATGAAACAAAAGAAGTAGAAGACACATTTATGAAAGATCAAAATGATAGTGAAAATCACAATGTTAATATCAATTGTAAAGAAAATGGCATTGTCATAGAATTCAATGAAGTCAATAAATTCAATGTTAACAACAATTATGAGAGAATTGAAGTTATATGCAATGATGAAAATAAAAGTGTCAAAGATGGCCTTAATCATGATAACGTAGAAAAACGAAACCAAGAGGATGGTGCGACAAATGATGAGATGGACATTCTATTAGTAGTCACAACTCAAGATGTTCTAGAATTTCAAAAGGTTCCTAGAGAATAAATAAAGACAAGCTTGTCAGACAAGGAAGTAAGTACAATATTAGTAGCTGCCACTAAGAAAACCATATCAAATCCTCCAGAAATATAAAAAATGCACATCAAAAAACAAGGTCAAAAGAACACCATCGGATTAGAAGCTCAGAAGAATACTCCATATATTTTTTATGCTTTCATCGATAGAATCATATGTAGGGAAATATTTGAATGGAAATTCCACCAAATATTTCAAGAACTACTAAACCGTGGCACCATTATTCGAGGCAAGAATTCTAGTTGTAGCACGCTCACAAGAAGATTCGTGGACGAATATTTTCAGAGCAAGATGACTTGTAATATACCTAAATAAGTATATTACTATTATTATTATTTAATTAACAATTATGTTAATTAGTATAAATGGTCAAAGATCACCTCTTTTGCAGGTCCGATCATTCATAGGATTAGCTTCCATATAAAATGTAAACCTGTCAAATGTAATAAATCATTAATTCAATGTTGGGATAGGAAAAGTGCATGAGGAAGAAGCTGGCGTGGAAGTAAAGATGGAAAAGTGCGCGCATGACAAGGGAAAAGCAGGTTAAGAAGGGAGCAAATGAACTGACGCAGAAAAATGAAACACGCACGCGACAAAGAAATGAAGCGCAGAGCAGAGGAAGCTGCGATGAGGAAGGCAGATCTGAGTCAGTGGAAGAGGTAGGTAGAAGAGTTATTGCTTGACAAGAGGAAGTCAAGGAAGACTACGAAAGGATGAACCAGTGAAATATAGAAGGATGGTTTTGTGGTTAGTTATGACTAGTATAGCTGAGCTGAAGGATGTTTCCGCAGCTAGTTAAGGATGTGGTTAATGCATGCATGAATTTTGTGGCTAGGCATGGGCTGGAATTTAATGTACCAGAGATATTTTGTATCTACCGAAGTCTGTAATAATTGAGTAGTACTCAGCTGGACCTGCATGGTCTGGTAAATTATATAAATAAAAGGAACCCACTCTATATAAGGGTTCAGTTGGTATTCAATAGAGGATATAAGGTTGGATTTAGTTAGATTCAGTAGTCGACTTAGAGAAGAATCTGGTAGAAGTAGAAGGTTGTTAAGTCATGGATCTTGCAGGTGTGTGCGCAGACCGCTAGTAAAGTAGAAGAGTCAATCCAGGCTATGTGCAGATCAATAGGAGTAGATAGAAACAATAAACCAGAGAGCATACGAGAAAGAAGATTGATTTAGAAAGACATATCTTAAGAATAGTCTGCCAGTTGCAGGATGCAAGGTGCTACCTATATTTCTCATGCCAGATGAAGAGCATGTTGGTGGTTTTTCCCAGATGGGTTTCCACATTATTTCCTGTATTATATGGATGAATGTTTTTAAATGGTGAATGTTTATATGGATGTTTGCTTATATTACATTATTATAGTTACAGTTGTTGTTGAATGTATGTCGCAGTATGAACGTATGACTGTTTAAAAGTATTATTCAACTGTTGTGTATAAGTTCATGGTTAATCTGCTAAGTATAAGTATAAGTCATGCAATGTCTCAAGAGTGTAAGAAATTGGTTGCGTCGCACCATTGTGCCAGTCATTAAGGGTTACGGAAACTGTCATGTCGGGCGAGTGACCTATGGTCATGGTTGCGCCACTTTCACAGAGTAAAAGAATCCATCCTATCATCTTTTTCAAGTGCGTTGGTCTTGTGCCAAGGGACTATAATCCCTCTCCAAATGTGGAAACATGGTTCTGGAAATTACCCATTAAGATATCTCAGGTGAGACTACGCTTGCCTCGCGGGTGTTTTTGATTGAATCGTAGTTCGAGACAAGAAGGTAGATTAGGCCAACAAATGGTTTTGTTGCCGGGTGGTGATGCTGGAATTAACCAAGGAAATGGTCAAGGAAATAACGGAGGTGATGGTCAAGACAATCAATCGCAAGAAGAAAAAGGTGATGACAACGGCGAGGACATAAATTATGGTTACCATATATAGAGATGATTCCAAAGATAAGACAAAAAATAATCATGTATTTAAGAATGACCAGGTCTATTATGCCATTGACAAGACTTATGTCCATATGCATGAAAATTTTAAAAAATGGCTTCTATGATCTCGGGAACGATGGCTGCGATGGTAGACTTGTGTTATGGAATAGTCAAAATTTTTCTTTCCCTTTTTTTTTTTACTTTTGGGATTGTGAACAAGTGCTCTAGGAAACACCACCTATTACTTCGACGGAAAGTCTTGCGATCAAAATTCTTACGACAAAATGACTGTGACCAAGTTACTCTGATTTACTGAGATATACTAGCCACCACACACTTACTTTACTCTTACAAAAATTACCCACCAAATTCCTCTTCTACTCAACAACTTTTGGTTGAACTTTATAAGAAGATATTTAAGACTTAGGATATAAAAAAAACTTTTCGCCGAGGATAACTTGGGATAAACTATGACACAACTATATTGCGACTCGCTCACAATATCATATAACCAAATATTAAAGAAAAATTATGTCAAGCACTATGTGGGTAAAAATGTAAACTTCTACACGATGAAATACATATGAGATCTTTGTGTCTTTCACTAAACAGTAAATGTAAACAACATTTACTCAAGTAAATATGGAGAAGATGTGCGTCTAGATAAAACTTGCATTAAACCATAAATTATCGATTTATATATCTTGTGACGGCATAACAAAGAACTATAATGGAAAATACAGACTTGGATATTTACAAGGATGTTTCACCTTTTACAGAGCTTCGGCTCTCAACACTTTCACAAAACATAGAATCCTGATCTTCGAACTCTTCAGAGATTTTTTCCTTCTTCTTTTTGGCACACTTACACACTTCTATTTTCTTTTCTTCATGTCTTTCTATCTCTAATTTATTTACAATCTTCTTCTCCTTCATATAGACCAACTAAAATTGTTTCTTTGTGAAGTCACCGACTTAACATTAAAGAATGTAATAACTATGTTCTTAGAAACTTAGCTTCAGAAATTGAACTAGACTGCTTTATATATGAGATACTTGAACTATTCATTCTCTCAGACTGTCTGACAGAAGATGAATTGGGACAAACTCTAACAGATTTGGCTCAGACAAAATGCAGATATGTGATTAATTAATATTTCCAATAATCCCTCTTAATTATGAGCATATGGGGATCTTTAAACAAAATTTTACAAAAAAAAATTCAGAGGTGAAACTTGCTATGTTCATGACAAAATTCACCATGCAGAACTTGTCATTCCTAAATAACTTCATAGATAATGGAATGTATCTATTTCCGATGGTTTTGTAAAAATGTTTGCAAGCTGATCTTCAAACATGTAGAATTCTAAACAAATTATTGCTCACCAATTCTCTTATGAAATGATACCTTCTGTCGATATGTTTGGTTCTCTTGTGAAACACGTGGTTCTTTGATAATGCAATAGCTGAAATGTTGTCGCAAAAAATAGTTGTTGGTTCTTATTGGTTCTGCGACATGTATTTTAACATTCTTTGCATCGAAACAACTTTCTAGGCAGTGATTGTAGCTACGACATACTCTACTTCTGCTAAAGACAGAGTTACTATGGGTTTATCTTTGAAGCCCTTGACACAACACCTATACCAAATTGAAATGTGTACCCATATGTGCTTTTCCTATCATCTATGATGCCTCCATTGTTACTGTTAGTATATCCAATGAGTTTAAATTTTCTTGAGGTTGAATACATTATGCTAAGATCCATTGTGGCACTTACATACCTCATAATTATTTTACCTTCTTGCCAATGAGAGTCTTTTGGTGACTCCATGAATCTTGAGATCAGACTTACTCCATACATGATTTCTGGTCTCGTCATTGTTAAATACATAAGGGTGCCAACCATTCTTTCAAACAATGTACGATCTACAGTTGATCCATCATCATCCTTGCTCAATTTTAAACATGTTATTACTAGTTTTGGGTTTTTCTAACAATTTAACATGTTGAATCTTTTTAAAACTGCACTTGCATACTTGGACCGTGGTATAAAATACCACTTTCAGAGTGTTGGAATTCAATGCCTAGAAAAACTTCATAAGCCCCAAATCAGTCATTTCAAATTCACTTTCCATGATTGTTCTAAATTATTTTATTCCAAAATCACCAGTAAATATTAAATCATCTACATACAAGCATACAACTAACATGTTACCTTGCTCATTAACTTTGTTGTGCAATGTCGGTTCACTTTCACTTCCGTGAAATCCATGTTTGGTGAGATAGGAATCAATGTGACTGTACCAAGCTCTCTGAGCTTGCTTCAAACCATAGAGTGCATTTTTCATCATGTACATTTTGTTCTCTTGACCTAGAACCTCATAGCCTTATTCCTATTCCACATATACTTCTTCCTCCAAATAGCCATTCGAAAATGCAGATTTAACATCCATTTGATAAACATGCCATTTGTATGTGCAACAATGGTCATAATTGTTTTGACTATATCCATGCGTGCGATTGGTGCAGAGATTTCATTGAATACTATGTCGGGTTTCTATCTGAACCCTTTTGTGACCATTCTTTCCTTTTGCTTTTTCACACTCCCATCATCATATTGCTTGGTCTTGTAAATCCATTTTACGCTGATTAAATATTTATCTTTTGGTACATCAACCAGTTCCAATGTTTGATTATTCTCAATGCATTCTATTTCTTCATGCATTCCTTCTGATATTACTTAATCTTTGACAACTTCTTCAAATGTTAGAGGATAATATATTTGAGAAAATGATGCAAATAGAGAGAATGACTTTGGTGTATGAGCTTCATAAATTTCATGCATACTTGTCTTCACTGGATCTGTCGATGTCAACTTCAATGAATTGATTGATGGATTTTGTTGTCCTCTTGGTGTAGCTTGAGCTGCAATTGGTGTCGATGTACCTTGTGCTAAACCATGTCGTGGTGTCATAGGATTTGATGGTGTTGCGACTGAATAAATAACATGTGGTATTTGCACCACTTCCTCTGTCATTTCATCATGCTCATCATTCAACACAATCTTGACATTATTTTTTACAGTTCCATCCCATGATTAATTTTTGACAAATTGAAAATTGCGACTGATGATTACTTTCCTTGTGACAAGGTCATACAACTTGCATGCTTTTGTGTATTTAAAGTATCCAACAAGAATACATTTATGTCCCTTCTTGTCTACTTTATTTCTTTGCTCATTTGGCACATGAGCATATTTGACACAACCAAAAAAAATTTAAATTAGAAACAATATGATTCATACCTGTCCATGATTCTCAAGGAATTTTGTTCTTCACACGCTTTGTCGGAAATCGGTTCATAATATATACAACAATTGCAACTCACTACAACAAAAAGTGGATTTATCATCTCTTTTTGCATCCTTTTTTGTGTCTAGACCATCTTTCAGTGTATTTTTCTTCCTGTTTTGGACAAAATGGCACAATTTCATGGGTTGGCGCTATTTTAGGCATTTTTTGCGTCCTTTTTTCTAAATATGGCGCAAATTGCGATGTAATTTGCACTGGGTTTTGCACCTGGTTATGTGGAAGGTTTTGCATCAGGTTTTGCGACAGGTTTTGAGCTTAGTTTTGCACCTAATTTTGCGCCTAGTTTGTACATCTACTCTTTTTGCGCCCCCTTTTATGCCCATGTTTGCCTCAATGTTTACGTCCTTGTTTTCATCCACTTTTGCATCCTTTTTTACATCCACTTTTGCATCAAATTATACTTCTTTTTTTGCATCCCTTCATGCGCCAAGTTTTGCATCAAAGTTTACATCCTTTTTTGAGTCTAGTTTTGCATCTTGTTTTGTTTCATCCATTTTTGCATCCACTTTTGCACCCATGTTTTCGTCCCTTTTTGCATCCCATGTTGCATCCATGTTTACGTCTTTTTTTTCATCTACTATTGCATCCACATTTTCATCCACTTTTGTCGTGACCCAAGTTACACCCATTTTTGCACTTACTTTTACACCCACTTTTGCTTCAACTATTGCATCCACATTTTCATCTTTTTTTGCATCCAATTTTGCATCAATTATTGCATCCCTTTATGAATCCATTTTTGCATCCACTTTTGTATTGGGTTTTGCGTTGGGTGTTACGACTACTTTTGCATCTAGTTTTGCACCTACTTTTGTTGCATCCACTTTCGCATCCAATTTTGTATACAATTTTACATCCATGGTTGTATCCACTTTTGCGCCAATTTTTTCATGATGTTTTGCTTCCATGATTGCATCATTTTTTGCATCACCTTTTGCATCCATTTTTGGTGCACCCCATTATGCCCCCAATTTTGTGCCTACTTTTGTTGCATCCATGTTTGCATCCTTTTTTGCATCCACTTTTGCACCCATATGTCAAATATGACAATGAGGATAATGATTATGATATTGAGGATGACTATGATGATGATGATAATGTTGTTGATAATAGGGAGAACGATGAAAATGACGATGATGATGACAATTATTATTATTATTATAATGAAAATGACGACGTTGGCAATGATTATGATGGCAATGAAATGAATGATGATGATGGCGATGATGAATACAATGAGAATGATGATGTTGTTCATCTTAAAAAATAAAGTTGTTATTTCTCATGCATAAATAGTATGTGTCCTCCATGAGCCTTTTCCACTAATCACAACTCTTGGGTAGATGTTATTTCTTAGCGGCCAAAGGTAATGTTGAATAATTGATGACAATGTCAATGATTATGATGATGATGATGATGGCGATGATGACGATGATGTCAAGGAGAATGGCAATGATGATGACATGAATGATGATTATGACAATGATGATGACTATTGTGATAATTGTGATGATAATTCCAATGATGTTGACGATGATGATGATGATCATCATCATAATTTCCATCATTTTCATCATAAAAAGCATCATAAATGTTAATTCCATCTAGTTCATCATCGTCATTATTTAAAGCATATGGGATATGGTTACCATTTAAAGCATGCATAACAAGTGGAATATGGTTACAGTTTTAAGCATGTATAACTTATAACTATGATTGAGCAAATTTTAATCTTGGAGCTTGTAGTGAAACTAGTTTTATTTACCTTTACCAACACTTTATTATAAGGATCACCATCATCATCATTCATGTCATTCTCATTGTCATCGTAACTGTCATTTTCATCATTACTATCATCATCATCATCATTATCATATAATTTCATCATTGTCAACTTCATCGTCATTACCACCATATTCATCATCATTATCTATATCATCATTCATCTCATCATCATCGCCGTCATCTTCATCATTGTTATTGCCATCATCAACAAAAACATTGTCATCATCATCATAATCATATAATCACATCATTGTGAATATCATTATCATCAAATCAATTACATATATTGTGTCCACTTTAGCACCCCAAATCAATTACATTTATATTCTCCTTATGCTAGGTTGTCTAAGTGCAAAACTAGGTGGATTATATCATGATGATGCTAAAGTGGATGCAAATTACATCCATTTTAGCATCCCAAATAAAATAAATTTAAATTCTACTCTTGCTAGATTGTATAGGTAAAAAACTAGGCACATTATATAGACATGTTGCTAAAGTGGACAAAATATGATTTGATGAAAAAAGATGATAACAAAATAAAAATATGAGGTTTCCTCGATTTGGCATCTTAGTTTTCATTTCCTATTGTATATTTAATCAAAAGTATTTTGATTTGAAGCATAGTGTGGACTATGAAATGGCTTTGGGGTAATATTTTATGATGAGTTGAGGTCTTACATGCATCCTCCATGCTTCATTCCCTTCAATGGGTAGCGTGATAGTCCTTGTAGTTAAAAAAAAGTGCAATGCATGCCTGACATATTACATGAAACAAATTGTGGATAAGAAAGACCATATCATATTGAACATAAATTTTAAAGGGATGTGATGACATTGCACAAGTCCAAAGGTATGATTGTTCCTAAAAATTTCATAGAGCTTGAAAATTTGAAACAATTTGATAGATTATTGCACCAAGATAAATATTCATCAAAGAACACACATCCTGTGCAAAATAAGTTTTATAACTATGTGATGCAATATCACATAGGTTACAAACTTCGAAGCCAAAATTCATGGGTTCTAAGAATTGGAAAAGAACATGGTCATCATCGACACTCAAGAAAACAAAATGGGATATAGTCATATTTCTACACCGATGACACTTGTCCAAAAGGTACGATTTCCCTTTCCAAAACCCTATGGTTATTTTTTGAAAAAATCAATATTCTTGAGCTAGGTATCCCAATCTCTATTGTTATGCTAGGATTACAATCAGTAATATGAGACCATTTCACATTTCTTGGATTGCGCTCAAGACAACCATCATTAGTTGACACATAGTAGGTGGTTGTTTGAGATTTTTTCAGCTTTGACAAGAAAATACGATGAGTTTTTCAGCAAACGCATAAGAAATTTAATCTCCTAAGATCAAAAAATTGCTTAACCACCTCTTGAGGTCTCAACGCACCCTGAGTTTAAATGACTTGGGGATCCAAAACCAAAACCTAATTTCCACTACCCACCATCGATAGAATTTTAGAGGGTTAAACTTCAAATTACTTTACTGACAGTAATTCAGTTGTCTACCTCCAATGCATGAAATTAATAAAAACATGTTTCTTAACTTCAACGATGTATAAATCATTTTTGTATCAAAAGAAACGATTTAAAAGAAAAACCCACACACTTGTAAATTAGAATTTCCTATGAATATTTCAATTCATTTTTTCAAAAAACTTAAATTCACATGCATTCATATTCTCTAATTTTACCTAGCATTTTTTTAGTTTTGATGTAAAATTTTACAAAATTTTAATTTATGTGGTTCAATGTTCAAATTTTACTCTACAAATTTATATGTTAAAAAATGTTAAAAACATTAAATCTCTCCTCAAAAACTTTGACGTTGTTCAAAATATAAAGTATCTAATTTTCATTGAAATTTCACGTATTGCTTGGATAGTCACATCACACAAAGAATCCATATAAAATGTTTCAAATTATGGCAAAGAAACTGAAGTTGGATTCAAAATGCTCAACATTTTATATAATTAATTTGACCCTCATTATGATTTTTTTAAAGTTATCACTATTTTACATTTGCCATAAAAAAATATTTGTGGTGAATAATTTTTTTTACATTGAGAAAAATAATGGAATTATTTTCCAGGTTGATATAGTGTATTTAAATTCAAACCTTGGAAGACCATGGCTTATGAATAATTTTAAACTTGACGATGATGTTTTTTTAGTTAATTATATGAATTCATTAATGATTAATAAATCCATTCCCACATTCATAAAGGAATGGAATTCAAATGAATTTTATTGCTAAATTATTACATACCTGACTAAGTAATCACATGAAGGGACTTGAATTTTATTTTGAAATTTAAATTTTTCAAAATGTGTGATTATTATCATTAAATGATCTCAATTGTTTTTGAAAATGGAGGAAATTTCTATAAATGTAATGAAAGATAATAAGAAATGGTTTTTTTCCTTTAAAAAATGAATGCTTTTATTATCTAAAGAAATATTATTATTATCTTTTTCTTCTTATATAATTATTCTATTAAATTTGAACAAAAAAGCCATTTACTAACCAATATTGTTGCTATAGAATTATGTTGTGTTATAGAGTTAACTTAAAATTTTGTTTTGATAAAATCAAAACTTAAAATAATAAAATTACATCATCATAGTACCTTGAGTGTTTTCAAATTTTCTAAATTGTTTTATGCAATTTAAACAACTTTGACCAATTTTTAGACCGTACTTGACTAAATTTGAGTTTCCAAATTATGGTGAAGCCTAATTTGAAAATAAAAAAATCATGTATAACTACTTTTGTGTTTGAACTGCCCTTTTCCATTGTTTTCCATATTTTGAAAATAAACCAATCATGTAGAACTATCCTTTTGTGTCTGAACTGCCCTTTTTCCTATGGGAGCTGTAGGTCTTGTTTTAACCTGCATCTGTCATTTGAATCCATTTTGAACTAACTAATGTCCCACAGAAGAACCAATTGACGTCGCACAGAAGAACGATGGATAATAACTATAGCAGTGCAAAATGCTGTGAGAAAATTGTAGACATTTTTTTTTGTGTACGCATAATAAGCTTGTATTCATACCACCGAGAATAAATATCGTGGGTCTATTGAATCTCGTAAAGATGTGGAATCGGGGTTTACAGGTTCATCTCTAAAGGATTCCAAAAAAAAATCGAAAAAGGGACTCAAGGAATTAGGGTTTACGAGCTCTTCCAGAAATATACTCAAAGGATAGCCTAATACTAAGTTGTATGCCTCAATTCTCAAGTAAGTATCTGTGCTTACCATTTTTTACCAATACGATGGCCCTTAAAAATCTGAATTAGTAATTACAACTATTTTTCATTTTGCTAAGTCCATACTCTTATGTCATAATCAACCAGGACTTGCACCTGGAATTTAACCTGATGAGTAGACTGATATTCCACTGCTGTAATACAACAAAGTAGAAATGTCAAAAGCATCTATTAACATATTTTTTTTTTCAAGTGTTAGATGAGATACACAATTAAATTGAGAAACCATCAAATATCAATTGATGGCTCATCTCTGACTTCAAAATTCTGGATCATTTTGAAAAGATCTGAAACTGTATCAGTCAATTGACATCTCGCAATCATTTCACTTCAATTTCACTTGACAAATCGGTGCATCCTACATAACTAGCAGTAATCTTGGCAATGCTGAGAACCACCTTCAAAATACCTCTCTCTGCACTAGTTCTCCGAGAATATGAGACCATCCATAGAATCCAATCAAAATGATCATGACTTCCTTTACAATTATGGCATATAAGGCTGCGGCCTTAATATTCTAAATTAGTAATCACGTATCTCTGGTAGTAAGCATTCTACAAGGGAAGGGTAGCTGCACAGAAAATTGATTATAAAAATTTAGATAGATCTTGAAAAGTGCCTGGCTCTCACTATAACTGTTCATATTCTGCACTGAAAGAATAATCCTAAAAATCCCTAGGTAGTGATAAAGCTAGAAACCTATCTAAACAGCAACAATCTTCAAATCCTAGAATCTACAAACACATACTGTAGAAAAATAATAACATCAAGTACAAAGATCTTTGCAAATCCAATCAGAAACATCTTACCTCCACCTTTTTCATGGTCCAACTCCAGGCCTATTTTTACACAGATAATTATCTTCAGGGAATCTTCACTTCAATCCCAAAAAGTAAGTATATATAAGAAATATTCTATAGACCCAACACTGTTATGGATTTGATCAAGAATCAACCCTTGCATCTACGTGATCTTGCATCAAACCATGAAGAAATCTGTTGGTGTTACCAACAAAAAACAGATGCCAACCATGAGGTTATGGTGACTAGCCATGAAGTTGGCCCCTGTATTAATTCTTGTTGGTATTGGTTGTGCATAGGAGTCTAAGGGAGAGGACGTATTAAGTTATCATGGGTTGATCTTAGACATTCAACCCTACGTGATGTCATCTATCCCTCCGATCATTTCAAGGGGGATGTTCAGGGTGGCCCAAAAGGTAGACCCAATACTGTTATGGATTTGATAAAGATTTGTGGCCTGCATCTATGTGATCTTGCATCAAATAATGAAGGAATATGTTGGTGTTACCAAGAAAAACAGATGTCAGCCATGAGATTTATGGTGACTAGCCATGAAGTTGGCCCCTGTATTAATTTTTGTTGGTGTTGGTTGTGCATAGGAGTCTAAGATAAGGGACATATTAAGTTATCATCGGTTGAGCTTAGACATTCAGCCCTGTATAATCTCAGCTATCTCTCTGATCATTTTGAAAGCGTTGTTTGGGATGGCCCAAAAGGGGCTTGCATAGACCTTATCTATCAATACCTCTTTCCAATCAAATGTTAGAGAGAACCAACAAGTATGAGTGATGTATGGAGGGAGGGACATTCAAGAAGGCATGCTTCCCATCATACATCCAACTTTATGATTGGTTGTTGAAACCATAGGCCACGTGACATGAAAATAATGGAGGCCTATAGTTGTTAAAAGGGTTGTTCGGTCACTATAGTGAAAGGAGAGGAAAATAATGCTAAGAGAGACAATATCAGGGATTATCATATTCATTCAAATAGAAGAAACAATTCCTTTTGTTGGTCATCCAGTTCCCTTACTCTTGTCAGCGAGTTTGGCATGCACATCAATATCTACCAAGTTCCAACTCGACCTGAGTCTCTCTATTTCCTTGCAGTTGATCTGTCATGTTCCTTTTGAGGCATTAGATTTTGTTTTCTAGAATGGATTTGAGGCACTCATACCTTCTAGTTGCCATATGAATCCAACACTCTTCATTAGCAGTGATCTCTTCTTTTTTCTGCCAAATTCTGAGGACTATTTCAATAAACTCTTTTTTTGTGTGTGCATTTTCTCTTCTACAACTAATTTTAGAGGAGTTTGGGTCATCTGTAGTTATTCATTGATTGAGAAAACTTAAAAATTTCCAACCCGTTTGGACAAAATTTGGAACCATCAGCTAATGTTTATTTCATTAGATCTTATTTTTCTTTTATGGGTATGTGGCAGGTATGTTGGACTAATATAGATTACTTGCCCATTGAAGCATTGTTCCATAACTTTTTAAGCTAATTTCAGCAGAGTGAAAAATTGTAGGTAAAGTAGTTTTCAAATACTCAATTTATGACATCAAAAGGATTGACATTTGTGGATAGAATAGCAAAGATGCTTCCTTTATGGTATATACTTTTCAAGTGCCAAGCATTAAACACCTTTCAGATGTTTGTGCTTACATACACTTTAATCGGTTGTGTGACCACCAGGCCTGACTGAATGACCATAATGACTTCTATTGAACAGTTCCCCCCTTGTAGGGGTGCACTTGCCCACTTTCTGTGCAAATGGTCACATACTGTAAGAGGATTTGAACTCCGGTGGTGGCTATAATGATGCTCTCCACTCGCCCACCCAACTTACCTTTCTTGTGGTTAAGTCAACTACCTTTTCTTTCGTTTACTGCTTCTCATTTATTTTGAATTTAAACAACATATTGAGGGAAGCCTTACTTGGATGGTTTTGCTAGTTTAGTTAGCAGGAAAGACTGAAACTTGGGGGATTTACGAAGTATAAATATTGCAAAACACTCATAAGTGGAGAATAATATAAAATTCCCATGTAGACATAAAAAATTCCTTTGAAAACCTTTTAACTTATACACAAACACACATCATACATCTAACTTTAAGATTGGTGGTTGAGACCATAGGACACATGACATGAAATAGTGGAGGCCCATAGTTTTTCAAAAGTTTGTTTTGGTAGTTTGGTGACTTTAATGAAAAGAAAGGAAAAGGATGCTAAGAGGGAAAAGATCAGATATTATCAAATTCAATCATAGAGAAGAAAGACAAAGGTAGAGTTCTCATGGTGACAGAAATGGAGAAGCTCCATGGAGAAAGAAGAAAACACCATCCAAAGAATCCTTGTGAACCCATTGTAGCCTAGTAGAGACAACCGGTGAGAATATTAATGTTTGAAGGGAATTGACACATGTTTTCTTCTAAGCTACAGTAAAGAGCCCATTAACGCCTGTTTGTAATAATTGAACCTTGAATTCAATAGACTGGTTAAGCTTGTTGTTTCCTCTATTAGTTATGTATTAATTTTTGTGAATCTGCATCCATAACATTGTTGTGTGCTCTGAGAATAATTGCAGCCCCAATAGGCTTGCACCATTTTGGCAACAGAGCAGGTTTGATACCTTTTTGAGGGCATTTATAGAATTCTAGCATCCATTTTCAATCAATGTTTCAAACTAGGCTACTGTAGTTGAAATTGGACTCTGGAGTATCAAACTGGAGGTCTGGTGCCTACATCTATGTGAATGATATCAGTAAAGAGATTTTGATGGGTACAATCATTGGAAAGAAGACAGTTCCAGAAGGAAAGAGGACCGTTGGGTAGAAATGTGATTAGAGAAATTTCACATAAACAAAAATATGATAGCTAGGGATGGATATTCATGATGTCAGGTTATGGTGTTGGGTTTGTGCTAAACATTAAGATGATCTCCTCAAGCCTTGATTTACCTTTGCTAAGACTCCTTGATTTTGTGCCACTTTGGCTTTCCTTTTACTTTCTCTATCCATGTCAAAAGAAAATTTCGACCCATTGTACGTATTGCTAAATTTGGTATTCATGACTTGAGGCTATGGCTTTTGTCTTACCCTAAATCACCAATGTTGTCTATATTTATGACTTTCTTAAGCATATCAAGCAAAATGATCCATTTCAAACTGTTACTAAATTGATCAAAGTGGCAACTTTAATAAGCATGTCAACTCACAAAAGGATTCAACTTTGCCCTGCATAAAAACTAAGAACTAAAGTAAAAGGGATACCTATTGTTACTCATTGAAATTATTGGAAGAAGGTTAATAATTATTTCATCAAAGGAACAAGACCATAATTCGTTGGTCTGTGCACAGTAGAAGGCTCTTGCAAATGGGATAAAACATATGATTTGTAATGTCCCCGACCCTCCGACTGGCAAAGAGGACACTACCATGGTATTAACCATCCGGGAAACCGCCCCATGAACATAAATACATAAAATGATGAAACAAAATGCTTTGAACTAGAACATGCATACATGATTATTTATCATACAGTGGAAGCAAACACATGTTCATACAAGCATTCAACATGTTCATCATATTAATTAATAGTAAATATGATTGCAGAAGTAAAATAGACAAGATTACTTATCTTATAAAGAACTCGTCCCGCAACTAGCTACGTCGCTGCAACGTTCCACTCAACCATAGGCCAACTTGCTCCTTAATCTCTCAGCAATGTTGCCACCCCCTAGCTGGGCATGATTCCATAAGGAATAAGGAACAAGCAAGCTTACACATAGCCAAGGATACACAAAACATGCCAAGCCAACATAGTTGGGTTTATCAGGCCATCCAGGAGCTGGGAAAGGCTAAATGCTAAGTTGGTGAGACCATCACAGCGCTCGGAACACCTACACCAGAACTAGCCTGACTTCTAAGACACCCACACACACCCAACACAAGGAATTAGTCCCTTCTCTGCAACACAGTCCCTCAGGCCCTGACTTCCCTTCTAGTGCTATTTAGGGGTTGTGGAGAAGAAAGCCAGCCCTCTAGCTCTATTTGTGTGGTTTCCAAACACACCAGGTTTATCAAGCAAACCAAGACCCCATCCCTGCTCCCAACACAGTCCGAAGACCAACGACTGCATAAACATAGTCACACAAGCGATTCACAGCTTGGGCAAGGAAAACAACTCCTGAGTCGTTCTTGGTCCTATCATGGCCAAAACAACTCCCAATCAACTTACAACAGTCCCAAAACGTATCAGCAAACACAATCCACAATGTGGGGAAAACAACAGTTCGTCCTGGGCAACGAAGCCACCAGGAAGACTTACACAGACCGCAAATAGGGAAAGAAAATCAGCCTCCCAACCTGTGCATGAAAGAAATTTACACCAGATCTCAATATACAGATGGAAACACACCAGATACCTCTTTGTGGAAAACACGAATGACAATCGAAACGGCTCCCTCTCTTGGCTGCGTGAGACCAAACAGAAAAAGAATTCCTCTACGTGAGACACGGGGCGTTTTTCCCTACATGAGGATGAGCCAACAATGGAGAGAATGGAATAGTGGAGAGAATGGAGAGTCTGCATGGAGTGATGGTGGTGGTGGTTTCCTTTCCAACGTGAGGGTCAACCTGCTGGTGGAGTGTACGTATGGGCAAGGACTGACAGTCCTGCTACACTCCACTCCCTAGCCATAACTACCCCAACTAACAACATAACTTTGTAATGGTGGTAGTTGGATAAGAAAAGGGAAGGTGAGCAAGTCAAAAGGGTTTAATAGCTGGAACATGGCTTTTCCCCATAGGTTCAAAGTTTGACATCCCCCCCCCTATCCTTATGAGAATCGTGCCCTTTTCATCATGGTTGCATCGACATAGCTGGTTGGGGTTGATTTTAATTAAAGATGCATATTTACATGATGCCAAAACTTAATATATGCCATGTACCATGATAGACCATTGGCAACGATTCCAATCGCCGAAACAAAACACAGACAAATCGATGGTGGGGCTTTTTCCTTTAGCCCCACACCACGACTCATTACAATATATACATCATGTACTTTTAATGCAAACGGGGTTGAAACTGGGGTGTTACATGAATTATAATGGACTAGTGAATGGGAAATAGGGGAGCATGTACTCAGCAAATCCAAACAACAAAACATAGAATATGGTTTTTAATATGTATTATAGGGAAGTAGCTTCTTTGCACTTGTCTTGACAGAACACAAGAGTTGAATCATTTTCATGAAGAATGGTTACCAATATGAATGAATGAAGGAGAAAGGGGATCAATACACTATAATACCGGTGCCCAGCAGTGGTATATAGCTTGATAATGTTAAAGATGGGCTGGTAAAGGGAGCCAATTCTGATCAGAAATTCCTACACATCTAGCATGCAAATAAAGTGTTGTTTTCTGAGGTAGCTAGGCCAATTTGAATCACAGGTTGAGTTTCTACCTGTCAGTGATGCTAGTCCAAATACTGAATCAATTTCCTGTGTAATATTTATTAATACCTTTTGCAAGACGAATGAAAATATAATTACATCCTACTACTATGATATGTTTGGCATGAGGGATAGTTGACAATGGACATAGTAGGCCATGTCAAAGGAAGTAATTTAAATGTTCTAGTCATCACTCTAGGTCAGAAAATATAGTAAAATATACCATGCTACTTTACCAAATAAACCTTTAAAGTCAGCTGGTATACAACTAACATAAGAGTGGAGCCAAATTATGAAGTTGATTGCTGGTGTATGATAATTTCTCCCTACGCCATAATGGACATATACCTCATCTCAATCTAGAAGAAAACACTACCATGCTACTTTACCAAATAAACCTTTAAAGTCAACTGGCATACAAGCTAGCATAAGAGTGAATCTGAATTATGAAGTTGATTGCTGGTGTATGATAAGTTCTTCCTACACCCTAATGGAAATATACCTCATCTCATTCTAGAAGACAACACTCCACAAAGGAACCATGTGTCAACTCTAAAAGGAACTCCACAAACCGTCGATATTGCTTCAATTGGTTGACTAACCATTCCACCCCATACAAACCGTCAATGCTGAACGGTGAACTCTGTAACACTGAGCTAACTCTGGATGATATCCATGAATATGTATGATTAACACTCATATATGTTATTTCAAATCCGGTGTTAATATACCATACATATTCAAAATGCTAAGTTACAATTAAACAAAGAATAAACAACACATGCATCCACAGGTTTCCAGACTTTTTTTGTTAAGGTGTAATGCCCATTTTGTCCAGATTCCCTACAATTCATAGTTAATAGTAAGGCTCAATCTTTATTCAAATTGCTACCACCAACATTACTCCAAGTCCATCAAGGACCTTGCATATAGCTAAGAAATGGGTTTTCTCCATCATTTGAACTCGATTATTGTTGTATTCATATTGGACTCACTAATAATTTCACAATTTCCTTTGAAATGAATTCCATTTATTAGCACATGAATAATGCATGATAATTCCATTTTGCTACTGATAAAGTAGACCGTGTTCATTTCTCTAGGCTGCTCTTGGACTGTTAACTTGGGCATCATTCCTCTGGGTTTGATAAACCTTATTTGTGAATGTGCATACCCTCTCCTAACAGGCCATGACTAAGGTATGATATATTCTAGCTGCGATGTGAATGGGTTGTCTCTATTATATAGATAGTGGTTGATTTTGAAGCTGTAGTAGGTACATATTTTGTAGATGGTGGGTATGATGGAGTTATATGTACTTCTTGGAAGATTTAAGAAATATTCCCTAAGTTTATCTTTAGATTGTAGCACTATTTATTCTATTGGATGTATCTAGATATTTTGGTGGGAGTTTGAATAAGTTTTCATTTGTAGACTAAAATATAATCTTAAATACATGTGGAGGGATCCACTTACAATACATACATTTTCAAATAATGACCCAAAGGAAACTTCCAATGGACAATTACAACACTATTTGGATGTCTACAATCTAATATTATTGGTCTTGGCTAGCCACCCTACTCCTCAAAGTTTGTTTGCTGCAAAATGCTTGCAAAAACGGCTTACAAACAACTTGTAACTCTAGCATTAAGCTTCCTTCTCTGTTGGTTGTCCAAATTCCTATAGTAGTCTGAGAATTGTTGTATTAATGGTTTTCTAACAACACTTTCCTACTTGTAAGATAAATTCCATGCATTTATTGCCATGATCTACTCATTCGTATGTCTTTCTTTCTATGCTCTACAATATTAAAATGATGAAAATATAGTGAAATTTACCTCTTTTTTGTGTGACAGTCCTCTTTTTTGTTGTTTACTTGCTTTTTTGTTGGGTAAACTTTAATAATGCTTCCATCTATTCTCATGTGATTATGTGAGTATTAGTACGACTCCATTAAAACAAATTTAGTGTAGTTATTTCAGCACTGAATGGTAAGTTAAAACATTGAACCTTAATGATTTTAAGAAGTACAACACTACATGGGATAAACATTCACTACATGGGATCGGATATCTGCATTGAATCCTCTAACTTTAAAGGTTAGGTGGAAAGGAAGCAATTCAAATGCTATTACATTGTTTCTGATGTCAGTTGTTAGGATGATAGCCTATTAGTCATTAACAAGTTGGGCCATAAGGTGGCATGTTCGACCCCTATATAACAATTATTATTTATACTAAGCTGGGGAATTATTTGTTAAAGAACAAGCCTTTTGTTTGCATAGCACAACTACATTTTACTTTGATATTTTTCATTTTTACTACTCAGATGGTTATCCAATAATACGTTTTCCCTAAAATTTCAAACTGATGATAATGTTTAATAGAATTCATTTTGACTTTTTTTATATTGTGTTATCTAACAAATTGATGTCAATTTTTCAGAGCTGTCGAAAGTGCAGAAGCTTATTCTTACAAGGAAGGAAGTGGAAGGAGAAATATTGACTGGTGTGGAGGTCATCCCTAAGAGTGGGTCGCAAAAACAAATTTGGGAGAAGTACAAAAAAGATGATAAATATCAATGGTATGTTATAGATATTTTACTGTTACTTCTATTTATATTATTAGTGTTTTTGTCATGTCTACCCATGTTAGGGGTTCATAAGTTTCCTTCTAATGGGCATGTTATGATCATCTGTCTGGAGTTGCATAGACTTTTGATCCCTTTCTTTTACAATGCTCATGCTCATACAAAGTGCATCTAGAGGGTGTTGGATGTTTCTTACGAATGTTGGATAGTTTGTTGTCTTTCTTTGCCTACAAATCTAGAATTAGATTAAATGCATAGAATAAAGAACACATGCATATTAGCATGGCTTAATACAAATAAATTTTGTAAGAGACGATTATAATATGGAAGACCATTACTTTCAAGACTTTTAAGTTTTCTCCTAACTCATACACTTACGTACATCCATACATGCACAGACAACAATTTTGTTGTTGAGTTAGAATCTCAAAACACATAGAACTTGTATTTTTAAAGTCCATGAACTATTGATTCTTTATTCAAATAATGTTGTGATTCTTTTCTATATTCCACTATGTGGTCTTGTGGCCTTTTGTATTGTTGTGGAACTCTGATTTTTTTAGCTGTGTTTTAGGTATTCTAATTCTTGCAAAATTATGTTCATTTATGGAACATCGGTTTTGGAAACTTAGGGTGACAGGTCTCAAATTGTGTTGACCACTTTGTTGTGTCTACGACCTTGCAATTTTGGAGGTTTTCTTGTTGTGTCCTTTCATCCCCACAACTTTTCTATTTTAGATTCTTGCAGTTCTGCAAGACGATGAACTTGCACAATAAAATTCTCTCATTTTGACCTAGATTATTCCTCCCCTATCTAAACCCCAGGTGATCGCCAAATGTAAAGTTGAATGTTGTGTTATTTAATATTAAGTGAAAAAAATTGAACTATCTCAAAAACCCCCACCTCCCTTCGTTCTCTAAGGTTCAATTTTATACAATGGTCTTTGAATTTAAATTGGCACATCTAAATCCAATGGGAAAGAAATTGAATTGTCCATTATTAAAACTGTTGGTATTTAGAACCCCATAAATCAAATTAGTATTCATCATCACAAATATGGAACTCATGAATTGTTCATTGACGTGCCTGAGATAAATTTCAATTTGAGATTGTTTGTTGATCAACCCCTTTAGAAATTTTGAATAGTTCAAGCAAACATTTCTTCTTTTCTATGTAAAGTTTTCTTTATTCATTCCTTCTCCATGTCTCTTAACTAATTTTTACTCTGAATCTCGTTATTCTCTTTTTCTTTTTGTGTTGTTTTTGTTAGTTATTATTTCACATTCTCTTTTTTATCTATTATTAAATGGATTCATGAGGCTATGTTGCGTGGAGACGGCCCCCTCTCCGCCCCTGCTCCCAAAATTTGTAGGATTCATGAAGCTAAAGGATTCGTGAAGCTATGTTGATGAGGTGATGGAATGCCCCTTCAGAATCTATTGATGGAACAATTGTTAGTAAGATTAGAAACCCCTGAACTTCATCTACCTCCTTGTGGCCTTATCAATTGTGGAAACTGATATGATCCTTTTTCTAAATCCAGTTTTTCTTGAATTACAATAGACGAAAAAAAAGATGCAATAGACGGTGTTTTATGGAAATGTACAATAGCGCCAGATTGTTCACCACAATTGAGAAAACATTACACTAAAATCTGGCGCTAAATTTGATGCTAAATTCAACAAAAAATGGATTCAGAAAAAGGATCATATCGGTTTCCACAATTGATAAGGCCACAAGGAGGTAGATGAAGTTCAGGGGTTTCTCATCTCACTAATGATTGTTCCATCAAGAGATTCTGAAGGGGAATTCCATCACCTCATCAACATAGCTTCATGAATCCTGCGAATTTTGGTAGCAGGGGGAAGAGGGAGGCACCTCCACACAACATAGCTTCATGAATCCATTTAATAATAGCTAACGAAGAGAATGTGAAATAAGAACTAACAAAAACAACAGAAAAATAAAAAGAGAATAATGGGATTCAAAGTAAAAATTAGTGAAGAGACATGGAGAAGGAATGAATAAAGAAAACTTTACATAGAAAAGAACAAATGTTTGCTTGAACTATTCAAAATTTCAAAAGGGGTTTATCAACAAACAATCTCAAATTGAAATTTATCTCAAGCACGTTAATGAACAATTCATGAGTTCCATATTTGTGATGATGAAGACTAATTTGATTTATGGGGTTCTAAATACCAACATTTTTAATAATGGACAATTCAATTTCTTTCCCATTGGAATTATTTGTGCCAATTTAAATTCAAAGACCATTGTATAAAATTGAACCTTAGAGAACGAAGGGAGGTAGGTGTTTTGGAGATAGTTCAATTTTTTTCACTTAATATTAAATAATACAACATTCAACTTTACATTTGGGGATCACATGGGGTTTATATAGGGGAGGACTAATCTAGGTCAAAATGAGATAATTTTATTGTGCAATTTCATAGTCTTGTAGAACTGCAAGAATCTAAAATAAAAAAGTTGTGGGGATGAAAGGACACAAGAAGAAAACCTCCAAAATTGCAAGGTCGTAGACACAACAAAGTGGTCAACACAATTTGAGACCTATCACCCTAAATTTCAAAAACCGATGTTCCATAAGTGAACATAATTTTGCAAGAATTAGAATACCTAAAACACAGCTGAAAAAATCAAAGTTCCACAACAATACAAAGGCCACAAGACCACATAGTGGAATATAGAAAAGAATCACAACAGTATTTGAATAAAGAATCAATAGGTCATGGACTTTAAAAATACAAGTTCTATGTGTTTTGAGATTCCAACTCAACAACAAAATTGTTGTGTGTGCATGTATGAATGTACATAAGTCTATGAGTTAGGAGAAAACTTAAAAGCCTTGAAAGTAATGGTCTTCCATATTATAAGTGTCTCTTACAAAATTTATTTGTATTAAGCCATGCGAATATGCATGTGTTCTTTATTCTATGCATTTAATCTAATTCTAGATTTGTAGGCAAAGAAATACAACAAACTATCCAACATTCGTAAGAAACATCCAACACCATCTAGATGCACTTTGTATGAGCATGAGCATTGTAAAAGAAAGGGATCAAATGTCTGTGCAACTCTAGATAGATGATTGTAACATGCCCATTAGAAGGAAACTCATGAACCCCTAACATGGGTAGACATGACAAGAACACTAATAATATAAATAGAAGTAACAATAAAATATCTATAACATACCATTGATATTTAACATCTTTTTGTACTTCTCCCAAATGCTTTTTTGCGACTCACTCTTAGGGTTGACCTCCACAGTAGTCAATATTTCTCCTTCCATTGCCTTCCTTGTAAGAACAAGCTTCTGCACTTTCGACAACTCTAAAAAATTGACATCAATTTGTTAGATAACACAATATATAAAAAGTCAAAACAAATTCTATTAAACATTATCATCAGTTGGAAATTTTAGGAAAATGTATTCTTGGATAACCATATGAGTAGTAAAAATGAAAAATATCAAAGTAAAATGTAGTTGTGCTATGCAAACAAAAGGCATGTTCTTTAACAAATAATTCCCTAGCTGAGTATAAATAATAATTGTTATCTAGGGGTCCAACATGCCACCTTAAGGCCCAACTTGTTAATGACTAACAGACTATCATCCTAACAACTGACATCAGAAACAATCTAATAGCATTTGAATTTCTTCCTTTCCACCTAACCTTGAAATTTAGAGGATTCAATGCAGATATCTGATCCCATGTAGTGAACGTTTATCCCATGTAGTGTTGTACTTCTTAAAATCAACAAGGTTCACTATTTTAACTTACCATTCAGTGCTCAAATAACTACACTAAATTTGTTTTAATGGAGTCATACTAATACTCACATAAATCACTTGAGAATAGATGGAAGCATTATAAAAGTTTACCCAACAACAAAGCAAGTAAACAACAAAAAAGAGGACTATCACACAAAAAAGAGGTAAATTTCAGTATATTTTCATCATTTTAATATTGTAGAGCAAAGAAAGAAATACATATGAATGAGTAGATCATGGCAATAAATGAATGGAATTTATCTTAAAAGTAGGAAAGTGTTGTTAGAAAACCATTGATACAGCAAGTCTCAGACTACTATAGGAATTTGGACAACCAACAGAGAAGGAAGCTTAATGTCAGAGTTACAAGTTGTTTGCAAGCCATTTTAAAGCATTTTGTAGCAAACAAACTTTGAGGAGTATGGTGGCTAGCCAAGACCAATAATATTCGATTGTAGACATCCAAATAGTGTTGGAATTGTCCATTGGAAGTTTCCTTTGGGTCATTAGTTGAAAATGTATGTATTGTAAGTGGATCCCTCCACATCTATTTAAGATTATATTGTAGTATAAAAATGAAAACTTATTCAACCTCTCACCAAAATATCTAGATACATCCAATAGACTAAATAGTGCTACAAACTAAAGATAAACTTAGGGAATATTTCTTAAATCTTCCAAGAAGTACATATAACTTCATCATACCTACCATCTACAAAATAGGTACCTACTATAGCTTCAAAATCAACCATTATCTATAAAATAGAGACAACACATTCACATCCTATCTAGAATAGATCATACCTTAGTCATGTCCTGTTAAGAGAGGGTATGCACATTCACAAATAAGGTTTATCAACCCCATAGGAATGATGCCCAAGTTAACAGTCTAAGAGCAACCCAGAGAAATGAACACGGTTTACTTTATCAGCAGCAAAATGGAATTATCATGCATTCTTCATGTGCTAACAAATGGAATTCAATTCAAAGGAAATTGTGAAATTATTAGTGAGTCCAATATGACTACAACAATAATCCAATTCAAATGATGGAGAAAACCCATTTCTTAGCTAGATGCAAGGTCCCCGATGGACTTGGAGTAATGTTGGTTGTAGCAATTTGAATAAAGACCGAGCCTTGCTATTAGCTATGAATGGTAGGGAATCTAGACAAAATGGGTATTACACCTTAACAAAAAAAAAATGGAAACTTGTGGATGCATGTGTTATTCATTGTTTGTTTAATTGTAACTTAGCATTTTGAATATGTATGTTATATTAACACCAGATTTGAAATAATATATTTGAGTGTTAATCATGCATATTCATGGATATCATCCGGAGTGAGCTCAGTGTTACAGAGTTCACCATTCAACATTGACGGTTTGTATGGGGTGGAATGGTTAGTCAGCCAATTGAAGCAATATCAACAGTTTATGGAGTGCCATTCAGAGTTGACACATGGTTCCTTTGTGGAGTGTTTTCTTCTAGACTGAGATGAGGTATATGTCTATTAGGGTGTAGGGAGAACTTATCATACCCCAACAATCAACTTCATAATTTGGATTCACTCTTATGCTAGCTTGTATGCCAGTTGACTTTAAAGGTTTATTTGGTAAAGTAGCATGGTAGTGTTGCCTTCTAGATTGAGATGATGTATATGTCCATTAGGGTGTAGGGAGAAATTATCATACACCAGCAATCAACTTCATAATTTGGATTCACTCTTATGTTAGTTATATACCAACTGACTTTAAAGGTTTATTTGGTAAAGTAGCATGGTAGATTTTACAATGTTTGCTGACCTAAAGTGATGAATAGAACATTTAAATTACTTCCTTTGACATGGCATTCTATGTCCATTGTCAACTATCCCTCATGCCAAACATATCATAGCAGCAGGATGTAATTATATTTTTATTCGTATTTAAAAAGGTATTAATAAATCTTACATAGGAAATCGATTCATTCTTTGGACTAGCATCACTAACAGGTAGAAACTCAACATGGGATTCAAATTGGCCTAGCTACCTCAGAAAACAACACTATATTTTCATGCTAGATGTGTAGGCAGTTCTAATCAGACTTGGCTCCCTTTATGAGCTCATCTCTAACATTATCAAGCTATATGCCACTGCTGGGCACCAGAATTATAGTGTATTGATCCCCTTTCTCCTTCATTCATTCATATTGGAAACCATTCTTTCATGAAAATGATTCACCTCTTGTGTTCTGTCAACACAAGTGCAAAGCAGCTACTTCCCTGTAATACATATTAAAAACCAGATTCTATGTTTTGTTGTTTGGATTTGCTGAGTACATGCTCCCCTATTTCCCATTCACTAGTCCATTATCATTCATAAGTTTAATCCCATTCGCAAGAGCCTTCTACTTTGCACAGAACAATGAATTATGGTATTGTTCCTTTGATGAAATAAGTATTAACCTTCTTCCAACAATTTCAATGAGTAACAATAGGTATCCCTTTTACTTTAGTTTTTAGTTTTTATGCAAGGCAAAGTTGAATCCTTTTGTGAGTTGACGTGCTTATTAAAGTTGCCACTTTGTTCAATTTAGTAACAATTTGAAATGGATCCTTTTGCTTGATATGCTTAAGAAAGGAATAAATATAGACAATGTTGGAAATTTAGGGTAAGACAAAATCCATAGCCCCAAGTCATGAATAACAAATTTAGCAATACGTACAATGGATCAAAATTTTCTCTTGACATAGAAAGAGAAAGTAAAAGGAAAGTCAAAGTGGCACAAAAGAAAGGAATAATAGCAAAGTTAAATTAGGGCTTGAGGAGATCATCTTAATGTTTAGCACAAACCTAACATCATAAACTCACATCATGAATATCCATCCCTAGCTGCCATATTGTTGTTTATGGGAAATTTCCCTAATCACATTTCTACCCAATGGTTTTTTTTCCTTCTAGAATTGGCTTCTTTCCAATGATTGTACCCAAAAAAATATCTTTAATGATATCATTCACATACATGTAGGCATCAGACATCCAGTTTGATACTCCAGATTCCAGTTTCAACTACACTATCCTGGTCTGAAACATTGACTGAAAATGGATGCCAGAATTCTATAAATGCCCTCAAACAGGTATCAAACCTACTCTGTTACCAAAATGGTGCAAGGCTATTGGGGATGAAACTATTCTCAGAGCACACAACAATGTTATGGATGCAGATCCACAAAAATCAATACATAACTAACAGAGGAAACAACAAGCTTAATCACTCTATTGATTTCAAGGTTCAATTATTACAAACAGGCCTTAATGGGATCTTTACTGTAGCTTACAACAAAACATGTGTCAATGCAATTCAAACATTAATATTCTCACCGATTGTCTCTACTGGGCTACAATGGGTTCACAAGGATTCTTTGGGTGGTGTTTTATTCTTTCTCCGTGGAGCTTCTCCCTTTCTCTCACCATGAGAACTCTGCATCCATCTTTCTTCTCTATGATTGAATTTGATAATATCTGATCTTTTCCCTCTTAGCATCCTTTTCCTCTCTTTTCATTAAAGTCACCAAACTACCAAAACAAACCTTTCAAAAACTATGGGCCTCCACTATTTCATGTCATGTGTCCTATGGTCTCAACCACCAATCTTAAAGTTACATGTATGATGTGTTTATGTATGAGTTAAAAGGGTTTCAAAGGAATTTTTGATGTCTACATGGGAATTTTATATTATGCTCCACTTATGAGTGTTTTGCAATATTTATACTTAGTAAATCCCCCAAGTTTCAGTCTTTCTTGCTAACTAAACTAGCAAAACCATCCAAGTAAGGCTTCCCTCAATATGTTGTTTAAATTCAAAATAAATGAGAAGCAGTAAATGAAAGATAAGATAGTTTACTTAACCACAAGAAAGGTAAGTTGGGTCGGTGAATGGAGAGCACTGTTACAACCACCACTAGAGTTCAAATCCTCTCACAGTATGTGACCATTTGCATAGAAAGTGGGCAAGTGCATACCTGCAAGGGGGGCACTGTTCAACATAAGTCATTATGGTCATTCAGTCAGGCCTGGTGGTCACACACCTAATTAAAGTGTATGTAAGTGCAAACCTATGAAAGGTGGTTAATGCTTGGCACTTAAAAAGTATATACTATAAAAGAAGCATCTTTGGTATTCTATCCACAAATGTCAATCCTTTTGATGTCATAAACTGAGTATTTGAAAACTAATTTACCTACAATTTTTCACTCTACTGAAATTAGCTTAAAAAGTTATAGAATAATGATTCAATGGGAAAGTAATCTATATTAGTCCAGCATACCTGCCACATACCCATAACAGAAAAATAAGATCTAATGAAATAAACATTAGATGATGGTTTCAAATTTTGGCCAAAGGGGTTGGAAATTTTTAAGTTTTCTCAATCAATGAATAACTACAGATGACCCAAAATCCTCTAAAATCAGTTGTAGAAGAGCAAATTCACACACAAAAAAAGAGTTTATTGAAATAGTCCTTAGAATTTGGCAGAAAAAAGAAGAGATCACTGCTAATGAAGAGTGTTGGATTCAGATGGAAACTAGAAGGTACCAGTGCCTCAAATCCATTCTGGAAAACAAAATCTAATGCCTCAAAAGGAACATGACAGATCCGTTGCAAGGGAATAGAGAGACTCAGGTCTAGTTGGAACTTGGTAGATAGTGATGTGCATGCCAAACTTCTAACAGACAAAATTGAAGCTGAATATGCCAAACTCACTGACAAGAGTAAGGGAACTAGAGGAGGAACAAAAGGAATTGTTTCTTCTCTTTGAATGAATATGATAATCTATGATATTGTCTCTATTAGCATCCTTTTCCTCTCCTTTCACTATAATCACCAAACAACCCTTTGAAAAACTATATGCCTCCATTATTTTCATGTCACGTGGCCTATGGTTTCAACCACCAATCATAAAGTTGGATGTATGAGGGGAAGCATGCCTTCTTGAATGTCCCTCCCTCCATACATCACTCATACTTATTGGTCCTCTCTAACATTTGGTTGGAAAGAGGTATTGACAGCTCAAGTCTATGTGGGCCCCTTTTGGAACATCCTGAACAACTCCCTCGAAATGATCAGAGGAATAGCTGAGATTATACAGGGTTGAATGTCTATTATCAACCGATGATAACTTCATATGTCCCTTACCTTGGACTTCTATGCACAACCAACACCAACAAAAATTAATACAGGGGCCAACTTCATGGCTAGTCACCATAAACCTCATGGATGACATCTATTTTTTCTTGGTAACACCAACATATTTCTTCATGGTTTGATGCAAGATCACATAGATTTAGGGCACAAATCTTTATTAGATCCATAACAATATTGGGTCTACCTTTTGGGCTACCTTAAACATCCCCCTTGAAATGATCAGAGGGATAGCTGAGATCACGCAGGGTTGAATGTCTAATATCAACCCATGATAACTCCATACGTCCTCTCCCTTAGACTCCTATGCACAACCAATACCAACAAGAATTAATACAAGGGCCAACTTCATGGCTAGTCACCATAACCTCATGGCTGGCATCTGTTTTTTCTTGGTAACACCAACAGATTTCTTCATGGTTTGATGTAAGATCACATAGATGCAGGGGTTGATTCTTGATCAGATCCATAACAGTGTTGGGTCTATAGTATATTTCTTATATATACTTACTTTTTGGGATTGAAGTGAAGATTCCCTGCAGGTATTTCTCTGTGTAAAAGAAGGCCTGGAGTTGGACCATGAAAAAGGTGGATGTAAGATGTTTTTGATTGGATTTGCAGAGATCTTTGTACTTGCTGTTATTATTTTTCTACAGTAGGTGTTTGTAGATTCTAGGATTTGAATATTGTTGTTGTTTAGATAGGTTTCTAGCTTTATCACTACCTAGGGATTTTCAGGATTATTCTTTGAGTGTAAAATATGAACAATTACAGTGAGAGCCAGGCACTTTTCAGGATCTATCTAAATTTTTATAATCAATTTTCTGTGCAGCTACCCTTCCCTTGTAGAACGCTTACTACCAGAGATATGTGATTACTAATTTAGAATATTAAGGCCGCATCCTTATATGCCATCATTGTAAAGGAAGTCATGATCATTTTGATTGGCTTCTATGGATGGTCTCATATTCTCGGAGAACTAGTGCAGAGAGAGGTATTTTGAAGGTGGCTCTCAACATTGCCAAGATTATTGCTAGTTATGTAGGATGCACCAATTTGTTAAGTGAAATTGAAGTCAAATGATTGCGAGATGTGAATTGACTGATACATTTTCAGATCTTTTCAAAATGATCCAGAATTTTGAAGTCAGAGATGAGCCATCATAAAATATTTGATGGTTTCTCAATTTAGTTGTGTATCTCATCTAACACTTGCAATTTTTTTTTTTTTTTTTTCTGTTAATAGATGCTTTTGACATTTCTACTTTGTTGTATTTCAGCAGTGGAATATCAGTCTACTCATCAGGTTAAATTCCAGGTGCAAGTCCCGGGTGATAATGACATAAGAGTATGGACTTAGCCAAACGAAAAATAGTTGTAATTACTAACTCATATTTTTTAAGGCCATCGTATTGGTAAAAAATGGTAAGCACGGATACTTACTTGAGAATTGAGGCATATAGCTTAGTATTAGGCTATCCTTTGAGTATATTTCAGGAAGAGATCGTAAACCCTGATTCCTTGAGCCCCTTTTTCAATTTTTTTTTGGAATCCTTTCGAGATGAACCTGTAAACCCCAATTCCACATCTTTATGAGATTCTATAGACCCACGATATTTCTTCTCGGTGGTATGAATAGAATATTCTTTTGAGTAGACACAAAAATATGTCTACAATTTTCTCATAGCATTTTGCACTGCTATAGTTATTATCCATCGTTCTTCTGTGCGACGTCAATTGGTTCTTCTGTGCGACATCAGTTAGTTCAAAATGGAGTCAAACGACAGATGAGGGTTAAAATAATACCTACAGCTTGCATAGGAAAAAGGGCAGTTCAGAAACAAAGGGCAGTTCTACATGATTGGTTTATTTTCAAAGTATGGAAAACAATGTAAAAGGGAGGTTCAAACACAAAAGTAGTTATAGATTATTTTTTTTATTTTCAAATTAGGCTTCACCATAATTTGGAAACTCAAATTTAGTCAAGTACGCTCTAAAAGTTGGTCAATTTTGTTTAAATTGCATAAAACAATTTTAAAAATTTGAAAACACTCAAGATCATGTAATTTTATTATTTTAAGTTTCGATTTAATCAAAACACAAGTCTAAGTTAACTCTATAACACAACATAATTCTATAGCAACAATATTGGTTAGTAAATTGCTTTTTTGTTCAAATTTAATAGAATAATTATATAAGAAGAAAAGATAAGAATAATATTTCTTTAGATAATAAAAGCATTCATTTTTTAAAGGAAAAAAACCATTTCTTCTTATCTTTCATTACATTTATAGAAATTTCCTCCATTTGCAAAAACAATTGAGATCATTTAATGATAATAATCAGACATTTTGAAAAATTTAAATTTCAAAATAAAATTCAAGTCCCTTCATGTGATTACTTAGTTAGGTATGTAATCATTTAGCAATAACAGTCATTTGAATTCCATTCCCTTATGAATGTGGAAATGGATTTATTAATCATTAATGAATTCATATAATTAACTAAAAAAACATCATCATCAAGTTTAAAATTAGTCATAATCCACGATCTTCCAAGGTTTGAATTTAAACACACTATATCAACCTGGAAAATAATTCCATTATTTTTCTCAATGTAAAAAAAATTATTCACCACAAATATTTTTTTATGGCAAATGTAAAACAGTGATAAGTTTAAAAAATTCATAATGAGGGTCAAATTAATTATATAAAATGTTGAACATTTTGAATCCAACTTCAATTTCTTTGCCATAATTTGAAACATTTTATATGGATTCTTTGTGTGATGTGACTATCCAAGCAATATGTGAAATTTCAATGAAAATTAGATACTTTATATTTTGAACAACCTCAAAGTTTTTGAGGAGAGATTTAATGCTTTTAACATTTTTTAGCATATAAATTTGTAGTGTAAAATTTGAACATTGCACCACATAAATTAAAATTTTATATCAAAACTAAAAAATGCTAGGTAAAATTAGAGAATATGAATGCATGTGAATTTAAGTTTTTTGAAAAAATGAATTGAAATATTCACAGGAAATTCTAATTTACAAGTGTGTGGGTTTTTCTTTTAAATTGTTTCTTTTGATACAAAAATGATTCATACATCGTTGAATTTAAGAAATATGTTTTTATTAATTTCATGCATCAGAGGTAGACAATTGAATTACTGTCAGTGAAGTAATTTGAAGTTTAACCCTCTGAAATCCTATCGATGGTGGGTAGTGGAAATTAGGTTTTGCTTTTGGATCCCCAATTCTTTTAAACTCGGGGTGCATTTAGACCTCAAGAGGTGGTTAAGCAATTTTTTGATTTTGGGAGATTAAATTTCTTATGTGTTTTCTAAAAAACTCATCCTATTTTCTTGTCAAAGCTCAACAAATCTCAAACAACCACCTACTATGTATTAACTAATGATGGTTGTCTTGATTTCAATCCAAGAAATGTGAAATGGCCTCATATTACTGACTGTAAACCTAGCATAACAATAGATATTGGGATACCTAGCTCAAGAACATTGATTTTATCAAAAAATAACCATAGGGTGTTGGAAAGGGAAATCTTACCTTTTGGACAAGTGTCATTGGTGTAGAAATATGACTATATCCCATTTTGTTTTCTTGAGTGTCAATGATGACCATGCTCTTTTCCAATTGTTAGAACCCATGGATTTTGGCTTCGACAATGAGACTTGACAATGAGAGGTTCAACCATGAAGTTTACTATCTAATCCCTATGGTGATTGTTTTTTAATTGGGTTTAACCTTCTATTGTTGTGCTCACTCAAACTTTAAATATCATGATTCATTATAAAGTTTGTAACCTATCTGATATTGCATCACATAGTTCTAAAAATTATTTTGTATAGGATGTGTGTTCTTTGATGAATATTTATCTTGGTGCAATAATCTATCAAATTATTTCAAATTTTCAAGCTCTATGAAATTTTTAGGAACAATCATACCTTTGGACTTGTGTAATGTCATCAAATCCCTTTAAAATTTATGTTCAATATGATATGGTCTTTCTTATCCACAATTTGTTTCATGGAATATGTCAAGCATGCATTCCACATTTTTTTAACTACAAGGACTATCACGTTACCCATTGGAGGGAATGAAGCATGGAGGATGCATGTAATACCTCAACTCATCATAAGATATCACCCCAAATCCATTTCCTAGTCCACACTATGCTTCAAATCAAAATACTTTTGATTAACTATACAATAGGAAATGAAAACTAAGATGTGAAATCGAGGAAACCTCGTATTTTGATTTTGTTATCATTTTTCTTCATCAAATCATCTTTTGTCCACTTTAGCAACATATCTATATAATGTGCCTATTTTTTTACCTATACAATCTAGCAAAAGTAGAATTTAAATGTAGTTATTATGGGATTCTAAAGTGGATGTAACTTGCATCCACTTTAGCATCATCATGATATAATCCACGTAGTTTTTCACTTAGACAACCTAGCATAAGGAGAATATAAATGTAATTGATTTGGGGTGCTAAAGTGAACACAATATATGTAATTGATTTGATGATAATGATATTCACAATGATGTGATTATATGATGATGATGATGATGATGATGATGACAATGTTTTTGTTGATGATGGCAATAACAACGATGAAGATGACGGCAATGATGATGAGATGAATGATGATATAGATAATGATGATGAATATCGTGGCAATGACAATGAAGTTGAAAATGATGAGATTATATGATAATGATGATGATGATGATGATGATGATGATCCTTATAAGAAAGTGTTGGTAAAGGTAAATAAAACCAGTTTCACTACAAGATCCAAGATTAAAATGTGCTCAATCATAGTTATAAGTTATACATGCTTAAAATTGTAACCATATCCCACTTCTTATGCATGCTTTAAATAGTAACCATATCCCATATGCTTTAAATAATGACAATGATGAACTAGATGAAAATGACATTGATGATGTTTTTTTATGTTGACAATGATGGAAATTATGATGATGATGATGATCATCATCATCGACATCATTGACATTATAATCACAATTATCAAAATAGTCATCATCATTGTCATAATCATCATTCATGTCATCATCATTGCCATTTTCCTTGACATAATTGTCATCATCATCATCATCATCGTCATTGTCATCATCATCATAATTATTGACATTGTCATCAATTATTCATCATTACCTTTGGCCGCTAAGAAATAACATCTACCCAAGAGATGTGATTAGTGGAAAAGGGTCATGGAGGACACATACTATTTATGCATGAGAAATAACAAATTTATTTTTTAAGATGACCAACGTCATCATTCTCATTGTATTCATCATCATTGTCATTGTCATAATCACCATCATCATCATTCATTTCATTGCCAATGTCGTCATTTTCATTATAATAATAATAATTGTCATCATTGTCGTCATTGTCATCATTCTCCCAATTATCAACAACATTATCATCATCATCATAGTCATCCTCAATATCATAATCATTATCCTCGTTGTCATATTTGACATATGGGTGCAAAAGTGGATAAAACATGGATGCAAAAAAGGATGCAAACATGGATGCAACAAAAGTAGGTGCAAAAGTGGGTGCATAATGGGGTGAACCAAAACTGGATGCAAAAGGTGATGCAAAAGTGGATACAATCATGGAAGCAAAAAATGATGAAAAAATTGGCGCAAAAGTGGATACAACCATGGATGTAAAATTGGATACAAAATTGGATGCAAAAGTGGATGCAACAAAAGTAGATGCAAAATTAGTCATAACAGCTGACGAAAAACCCGATACAAAAGTGGATGCAAAAATGGATGCATAAAGGGATGCAATAATTGATGTAAAATTGGATGCAAAAAAAGGTGCAAACATGGATGCAAAAGTTGAAGCAAAATTGGGTGTAAAAGTAAGCGCAAAAATGCGTGTGACTTGGGACATGACAAAAGTGGATGCAATAGTAGATGCAAAAAAAGACGTAAACATGGATGAAAAATGGGATGCAAAAAGGGATGAAAACGTGGGTGCAAAAGTGGACGAAAAAATGGATGAAAAAGTGGATGCAAAAATGGCTAAAACAAAACGAGATGCAAAACTAGACTTGAAACAGGATGTAAGGTTTGATGTAAAACTTGGCGCATGAAGGGATGCAAAAAAAGAAGCTGAAGTGGATGCAAAAGTGGATGTAAAAAAGGATGCAAAAGTGGATGAAAACAAGGGTGTAAACTTTGAGGAAAACATGCGTGTAAAAGGGGGCGCAACAAGAGTATATGTACAAACTAGGTGCAAAATTAGGTGCAAAACTAGGCTCAAAACCTGTCGCAAAACTTGATGCAAAACCTGGCACATAACCAGATGCAAAACCCAGTGCAAATTATGCCGCAATTTGCACCAAATTTAGAAAAAGGACACAAAAAATGCCTAAAATAGCACCAACCCATGAAATTGTGCCATTTTGTCCAAAAAATGAATAAAAATACACTGAAAGATGGTCTAGACGCAAAAAAGGATGCAAAAAGAGACGCTAAATCCAGTTTTTGTTGTAGTGCACTACAAGAAAAACTGGATTTAGCGTCGAATTTAGTGCCGAATTTTAGTGTAACTTTTTCCCAATTGTATGAACAATCTGGTGCTAAACTTGGCGCTATTGTACATTTTCGTAAAACGCTGTCTATTGCATCTTTTTTTTCGTCATTTTTAGCATCCATTTTTGCGTCCATTTTTGCACCCAATTTTTTGTATCTTTTGTTACGCCTTTATTTTCACCCAATTTTGCAACTTCTATTGCATCTTTTTTTGCATCCTTTGTTACATCCTTGTTTGCACCCAGTTTCACGCTCAGTTTTGCATCCAATTTTGCATCTTATTTTGCTCCTAGTTTTTCATCGATTCTTGCACCCAATTTTGCACCATGTTTTGCATAAAATTATGTGTCCAATTCTGCATCTAGGATTGCATCCAATTTTCGGCCCAATGTTGCATCTAGTTTTGCATCCAATTTTACTTATAATGTTGCATCCCCATTTGCATCTAATTTTGTATCTTGTTTTATGTCTTTTTTTGTATCCATGTTTGTGCCTAATGTTTCATCTTGTTTTAAGTCATATTTTGCATCTAGGTTTGCACCTAGTGTTGCATCCCAGTTGATGTCTTTGTTTGAATCTATGTTTGAGCCCAATGTTGCACCCAGTGTTGCACCTAATGTTGTGCCTAGTTTTGCAGCCATGTTTGTATCTAATATTGCATCTAGTTTTGTGTCCAATGTTGCATCCCATCTTGCATTCAATATTACATCTAGTTTTACATCCAATGTTTTGTCCCATCTTAGATCCAATATTGTATCTCATTTTAAGTTTTTGTTTGCGCCAAGTGTTCCTTCCATTTTTGCACCTAGTGTTAGACCTAGTTTTATGTCCATCGATAACCATATTTTGTGCTCAATTTAATGTCCAATTTTACGTCTAGTTAGGAGTTCACTTTTGCATCTACTATTGCGTTTAGTTTTGGACCTAGTATTGCATCTAGTTTTGAGTCAATAATTATGTCTAGTGTTGAGTCTCTTTTTGTATCCAATTTTGTGTTGTGTGACATCCATTTTTGTGTCCATATTTGTGTCTGACATAAGGTCGACTTTTGCATCCACTTTTGTGTTTGGTGTGACGTCCACTTTTACATCTTGTTTTGCATTTAGTGTTGCATCTAATATTGCATCCATCTTGCACTACTACATTTTTTACCTTTATAAATACATTCCAATATCATTAGGGCATGGAGGAATTGAACCATCAACCTCCTATTTGTAAAATAGACGCTCTTCCATTAAGCTAGCACCCTTTAAGAATCGGGAAGAGGAGCAATATTAACACATAGATTTGATCATTTTTTATTCTAATAAAATACATTCAAGCTTAAAATCCAATTTAATTTTTCAAACACACTAATAAGCAGAAAAATATATCGTCCTTAGGAAACAAAATATCGTAAACAGTTACACAATCTATTAAAGTGGTCCACAAAAGAGTCTTAGAGAACAACATAATGCATTGATGCATACCTAATAACCTAAAATTGATATGGACAAAGAATAAGGGATGTGTTTAAGAAATAGTTGTAGAATCCAATTGAGGATGTGTGTATTGCTACATAAATTTTGTTATTCATTGATGAGGTTATTTTGTTCAGCAATGGGATGGTAAGAGAAGAACTCATGAATGGTTACTAAAAGAAGATGCCTACAAACTAAATAGTGCTACACACTAAAGATAAAATTAAGGAATATTTCTTAAATCTACCAAGTACATATAACTCCATTATTCCTACCATCTACAAAACTTGTACCTACTACAACTTCAAAGTCAACCACTATCTATAGAATAGAAACAACACATTCACATCCCAGCTAGAATAGACCATACCGTAGTCATGGCCTATTAGGAGAAGGTATGCACATTCAAAAATAATGTTTATCAACCCAAGAGGAATGATGCCTAAGTGAACAGTCCAAGAGCATCCCAGAGAAATGAACACGGTCTACTTTATCAGCAACAAAATGGAATTATCATGCATTCTTCATGTGCTAACAAATGGAATTCAATTCAAAGAAAATTGTGAAATTATTAGTGAGTCCAATATGACTACAACAATAATCCAGTTCAAATTATGGAGAAAAAACATTTCTTAGCTAGATGCAAGGTCCTTGATACACCCATGATGGTTGTTCCACACGGTAGGTGCTTAACTACGCCCTTCATGATTAATCATTTTTGCAACATAAGTGGCTCATGATCACGTTCATGGTCCAAGCCCTCTATGTCACATCTCTCCTCATTCACCTGCAACTTTGAAGGCTCCTCATGCATAATCATCAAAGGTCGTTCCCCCAAATCACGTGTGACACTCATGCCCTCATGTGTCACTCATGTCAAGGATTATGAAGTATTTGTTGCTGTCAATAATGAATATCATGCCAAGCTCAATTGGTAATTGAGATCCTCAACCATATTTTTCTTATCTTCTGCAAAACTTAAGAGCAAGGTCCCTATCCATGAACTACAAGTAATTAGACTTCATCTACTCCAGTGTTTCTCTGATGATGCGCAATTGGGTACTAATGACCCCTTCTGCAACTCTACAACTCCCCTTTGTCTCTCCTCTAACTGGATCTTCCACATAAGGAATTCTGAAGGAATCTATTTCTTGAGAACTATTTGTCTCTCTCATTTCCTATGTAATTTGTTTAGCACATCATGTCCTGTTGAATTTTTTTTTTAATTTCAGCACTGAAGCTTGAAAAATATTGTTATTTTCTCGACTTTCATATTTAGAAGCTATTAGATTTTTTTGGTTTGGTGGAGTTTTCTTGAAATGTGTGTTGAGGTGCAGGAACACATGATACAGACTTCCTTTTGTATGCTTTATGTATTGGTCAGAGGTGTTCACTTGTAGCAGCATAATAAGTTGCAACTTCGGTATGGCAGTGTAGAAGATCCAGATCTGTCATGATTCCTGTGCATGGCAGAGATGGTTGTAGGTAAAAGCACTGCGTTATTCAAGCTTGGGCATAGGTGGAGTAGCCATATAGATTGAGTTAGGAGTTCATGCATGTTTTAATTTTAGAAGAAAGATCATTTTAGCATATTTACTAATTTTATGTGTTCTAGAATTAGAGTTGTTGTTCTGCTTTTAGTTTTTCCAGATATAGAGAAAGTGCAGGATGTTAGGGAAACTTCCAGATTATGTATTTTGCACTGATTTAGACAACTCTCTCAAGCTGTGAAGGCACACTTATCTAAGAAGATTGGTCGTCCAGGCAGTGTGCAATTTTCTAGACAGATTTAGAGTTATGGTTTTCTAAATTTGAGGTTTGGGCTAATTTTGTATACCTGTAACCTCTCATAGTTTATAAAAGGAAGTCAGGGTTGGGTTGGTATTGATTCAGTTTTTGTTCTTGAGATTAGTGGTATTCTGAGTTTCCTATAGCAGATTTCTTTTCCATAAGTAATGAGAAAATAGTAGCAGGTTTGATAGTCCGTTTAGCGTTGTTGTTCATACTTTTTTAGTGGGATGTGTTTCAGTTTCTGATTATAGATCAGATTATGCAATTTTGAGATTAGGTTAGTGATTTCATTTCTAGCTATTAGAATTTTAATATGAGTGCAGTTGACCATTACCATGAGTTGAAAATTTTCACATGGTATCAGAGTTCATTTTTGAAACCTTCCAGGAATCCATGTATGGGTAGTAGGGCTTTTAACTATGGTAGGGATTTATGGGAAGGTTTTGGTGGTGGGATGCTTGAGAAAAATAACTATGGACATGTGATAGGTTATTGTAGGTTGTTGATATTTTTTGCATAGCAATGTGTTCTAGCAGCAACATGATGATTACCTTCAGTGTCAAATACAAACATAGATTGGAAGGTCCTTCCTACTTTTTTCTGTGTAAGTGTTGGGTGTAGATGCTTTGGGAGGAAGCATGAGCTTTGACATCTTGTGGAGAAGAAAGTTACACTTCTTTAGATGCTTCTTGGTTGGTAGAATATAACAATAAGACATCTAAGGAAAAGTGAGCCATCCTTGACCATAAGAAGGATCACCTGATCATTCCCATTGTCAGAAAGAATACCAGTAAGGATATGTTTGATGCTATAGTCACTTTATATGAGAGTGAGAAGAAAGCCAAGAAACAACAACAAGAGTTTGCAGAGAGTGTAGAAGCTTCAGCCAGAGCAAATGAGTTGGATTCCATACTTGAGACAATTTTCTCCTTGGTATTGTGTTTTTCCACTAATGCCTTTTCTAGTGTAGGGTGATGTGTCGACAATAGAGAATCCAGAAAGATGACCTTTGACAAGAAGGATTTCAGTAGATTGCAATAACAGGTGGATGCAATACAGGGGGAGTTGGGAATGATGCCACTAGCTGTCTCTATCTCCTTCCTAATTCCTTTAGGTGATGTTCTTCACATAGATGATGTATTGTATGTTCCTATTTTAATGAAGTCTTCTTTTGTTTCTTCCACGATAGATTTACAATGTATGGCAAAGTTTGCTGGTCAGCAAGTGCTCATTAGAAAATGAAGTCCTAAACTTGTTCAAGTTTTGGCCAGAGAGTTCAACATGGTGGCCTTTACAAGCTACTTGTTGATCCAGTGGAGGTGCGACAAGTTGCCATGATGGAGGAGTGTCCTTCCAGGTTTGTGAAGACAATTTTAAAACCTACCATGGAATCAATGAACTCCATGCATACAATTGACAGGAGTATTGAGGGGTACAAGGATAGATTGAGAGCTTCTTGCTAAACTCAAAATGATATTATATTAACTTCCATGTCACTTTCCAATTTGTCTATCCTCTGCTTTTGTTCTCCAATCTGAAATTCTGATTCTTCCTTCTTCTTTGTTTGGATACTAGACCTACACACGAGAACTGATGTAATCCATGGCCTTATGCAAACCTTCCAATTGAATGGCTACGTGTCTCAACAACTTCTTTACCTCATAAATTCCTTTGCCAGAGTTTCTCCTGGAAGAAGGATGGCTAGCCATAGTGTGACTATATCCAAGGGTTTCCAAATAAAAAAGACCCTAGCCATTGCAAACGTTAAGACTACCATTGCAGAGGAAAGACATGGCTAAAAATGATCGAGGAGAGAATCCCAATGTGTGGGCTTGATAGGGCCAATTAACAAAACATAATCATAGCAATAAAAACTCAAAATAATAGACCTTTGTTCCCTTGCAAAACTATAGAGAATATCACCCAACACTACTCACTACTCAGGTTTAACTACATTGGTTTCACTCTTCTTGCCCCATAATGCCTGCATTGAACCCTACGCCAATCCTACTACAAGCAAACAAGGAACATTTGGTCCAGAGATGCCCCAAATGAGACCCAAAATCCATGTCATGATCGTTGGTCTGCCTGTCATATATACCACTTGTTCTATTGAATCTCATCAAAGGATGACTTAAACATTCCACTCATATATGCAACATTCAAGTGTGGGAGGATGGTGAGGGAACTAGGTATATTTAAAGCTTCAACCTCAATATCTGTGCTCATACAAATGGAAATTGTTGGCTTATACATACCATGCAAAGTTATTCTTGATGCCTTAGGGTAATAACAATGCTGTCCCCATCTTTTAATAGCACCCATTTATCAAAATGAACTGCTTGATTTACTAATTGATCAACTTGGAAATTGTTCTTTCTTCAATTATGGAAGAAGTCTACTGAATCAAAGGAGAGAATGGGCACTATAACTCTTTCACCATTTAGGACAGAGTGGCTTTGCTTTTGACCTTTTACTTTTAGCCTCTTTAACTTGTCCATTGATTAGTGAGAAATCTCCAAACACCATAACTTTCTTGATATTTCTAGAGCAAAGAAGAGTTAGGCCATTGGTTGTCAAACCCAGCTCCCAAGCATAAGTCAATTCAGGAATCCCTTCAAGGCACTCATGGTGTTATGGACCATGGTACACTTATTAGGTAGATTGCTCACGCAGTGAGGGTGCACTTTTCTAGATAGATTGAGAATTAGGGTTTTAAATTTTGTAATCCTCTGGCCTTTCTCAGTCTATAAAAGAAACATAGAGTTGGAGTGTTATTTATTCAGTTTTTTTGTTAGATTTTAGCTCAAAAAATGGCACTCTTCCATGATCAAAGATAAGTGGACCCAAATATGACAGGTGGACCTAGTGGACCCAATGCTTTGATCGACAACCATTCAAGAAAGTACACCCACTTTTACCTTGATGTAACCCCCTTCCTCTTTAGGTCCTGCTCCTAAGACCATGGAAGGCTCACCAAAAATAGGTAATGATAAACCTGTAAGATATGCAATAGAAAGTAGCTCTATCCCTACAACACCTTCTGTAATATCCTAAGTCAAAATTGACCCAAATTTTTATCCACCTAATTGTTGTCTAAGCATTTTCTCGTGACACTTGTGAAACTCAATAGGATGTTGTAGGTGATGTATGAGGCCCAAACTGATTTGTGTATTGTAAATGAATATTGAATACCCAGACTGCTCACTTTACCCAACACTTAGTATGTGGTACTGCTGAAACTTACTGTAGACAATTTGTGGCTTAAACATTTTGTCAAACACTTACAGTGAAACTAGCTGTAGCTTACTGCCAATTATTTCGGACCCATGGAATTTACTAAAAAACATTAGATTGGCATCTTTTCAGATCCGCAGATAAGTATACTGATGAACTTGCTGAAGTGATACCTATTTCTGATGCACTCAACCCACCATTGTAGTAGTACGAGGATCCGACACTTCTTCCCAAGGTTCGAACCCTACAACATAACATTACACTTCTAAGATGGATTATGAATGTGACCTCACGAGTTATATTTTAAATATAAAATGGTGGAACCCTTTTAGATCTAGCCTCTATGTGAACTAATCCCGTGTATTAATGAGATAATGAGGTAGTTTAAACTAAAAATAGGCAAATAAAGCCCTATTAATGAAGATGATAGCTTGACAAGGAAAGGATATGTTCCCCTTTCTGTAAGGTCTCCATTTCAAATCCCCCACTCGGTATCTATCCATCTCTAGCTTGTCACTACCACTACCCAAGTACTATGATCCCTTAATTGATGCACTCCATATTAATTTTTCTCTCTCTTTGATGTTTGTCAAAAGTCATAAATTTGTGCTAGGTGGCCTGGTTGACAAAATATGCCTATTGCTTACTTCAACCTCTATAGATGCAAGTGACCTAAACTTGTTAGTGCCTCTCTATTTATATGAGAGGCCTAAACTTAGTTTACAATCAAATAATCATAATTTCCTTGTATCTAGTATAAGGTGGGGTAAAATAATACAGGAAGTACCCCACTCAAGAACTAACTCCTAGCTAAATATAATAAAAAAAATAGTGGTCAAGGCCACTTGTATAATGATGAGATACATAGCCCCCATAACAAAGGGGAACCTCTCCAACAATCAAGGAGAAAGTGGTTGTTGATGATGCCACTTGACCTCTAACATCCCTTAAAGAAGATAATACTCCAAACTATGTCTAGAAGAACATATTTAAGCTTCCTCCTAGGGAATTTTACAACAATCCAAATCCAAAAAAGCTCCAATAAGCACTTAAAACCCCTCCAAATATCAAAATATCCCACAAAATAAAAACACACTCCCTTGTAAATTGAACTCTCCAAATGTGGTTAATAATTATAATCGATCCTATGCAAGAACTAATCCATTATCCAAAAACCTTTTCTATGCTTCACGTGAAGTAAAGAAAATGACACTTTATAATATTATTATATGTTGTTCACTCAACATATTCTTTATCCAAATCCTAATGAAAGGAGAGATAACTTAATATTGAATCTTTTTGATGCCATTTTTCCCATCTAAGACACTGTCAACAGTTTCTTGTCATAACCATCCTTACATTGGATGCAAATTTTCTTTTCTGGTTTCCCTTTGCACCTCTTTTGTAGAACTATGCAGTTTGTATGCAAGGGGGAATTACATCTGGTTCAAATCTTTGTGCCTTTTCTCTTTGAGAACTATGCTTTCTTGAATCTTGATTGCCAAAAATGTATCGTAACCTGAAGTTATAACCATGCATAGGAAGGAAAAATAGTCATAATTTCAGATTCCACTTCTGCTCAATGCTTAAAAAATCTGAAACAAAATAAATAGTTTGTTGTAGACAAAGAAAAGTAGTGGGAGGAAAAAGTGATAACATATCAGTCCATAGAAACATTGAATCAAATGAAGTTTAAGTAGTCTATGAGACTATACAGGCTTTCTACTGATTCGTAGAAAGCTAATTGATGATTTCTTTTAGGGCTTGCTTGGAATTTGAAGTTGAGGATATACAATGAGGGCATTATAACCTAAACATTAATGAACTGTAGTCATGCTTGAAATTAACAAAATTGAAAGAACAAACAAACCTCCAACTATTTCATTCCAAAGAGAGCTATAATATTATGACAGGACAGTAGAAAGTGCATTAAGATATGTTCTCTAAAATATTCAACTCCCTTCAAATTATACCCTCTATTAAAGGAGAATGTACGAGGGATATCATCACTGTTGCATAGGTTATTGCTCTCATGATGAGGATGAAATCAAAGTTTTCTTCTTTAGGTTTACATGTGGGTGCCTCTGATAGATTAGAGCAGTATTTTTATTTAGAAGTATTACAGAGATTGGGATTCTTCCTGTAGTTTCTCTGGGAAAGGCCTTTGGTATGAAACCAAGAAGCACGTGGCTAATTCTGGAGAGGGATAGTAAAAAGAGGGTGATTATAGAACTTCCTAGGGTCTTATGATCTTACAAGAATCATGATATAATACCTTAACTATGGTGAGAAAACTTCCACAGGCACATCTTGGTGCTAAAATATAATTATTAGTATTGCTTTTAATCTTACCCGAACAATATACAACAATAAATGGAAATGGATATAGCAATCTGGCCTCCAGGGTTTCAAAATGTAAAACCATAAATTAAAGAAAGTACCAATAAGAAAATGATCCAAGCCACAAATGTAACTGGGAGAAACAAGTATCTTTCAAACTAGAGTAAAATTCCATGAAACTACCCATAAAACCAATGAAAATGGGAAAATAGATGGAAAGCTTTAGATTCTGTGCACCAAGAATGAGGCAATATGTATACCCTCAGAAATGAATGGGTTATGACACTTCTAACCAGAATCTAAGAATCTATATTGAATCAATATACTACAATGGCAGAAGTAAATACCGACAAGAAAATGAAATCAAGTTACAAATATAACAGGGAAATATAATATGTAAAACTAAAGTGAAACACCAATCATCTATAAAATCAATTAAAAAATATATATGCAATGTTTTAGAATATATGCACCTAGAATGAGACAATATGCATATTCTCATATGTTAAAAGAATTGTTTATGAAGCCATCAACTAGAATACTTACTGAATCAATCCGCTACAATGTTGGCTATTGAAGGATTTGACCCAATGCATCCAAAATTGAGGACAACTGGGTAGAGGACACCATAGTAAAATTTTATCGGATACCATTGAATGTGTGGTGCTGTATGGCACACATGCACAAGCTTCCCCTATCAAAGGATCTTTATAGGCATGGACATGTCATTGATGCATTCCTCACTGCTAAAAGCATGAACCTGTGTAGTAGTAGTTGATGGCCTGTTAAGGCCTATAAATGCAATAACAGGTCTGTTTCTTCATCTTTCTTTCTTCAGTATTTTGGTGAGTTATGTAGGAAAATCTATGGTTAGACATGGTATGACCTCTAATCCCATAGACCAAGAGTATCTTAAGAGCTAAGAATGGTTTCTCAAAGACTAAATGAGGGAAATAGTGCATTCACAAGGTTTTGGCATCTAGATCAATCTACTTTAAAGTTTGAGTGTTTCGAGACCTAAATTAAAGGGCAAGGACTTAACCTATTGCATGTGACCTAAGGAATATGCCTTGGCTCATTTAGTGAATCTACCATCGACCAGATATATAGAGCAGTAGGATAAAGGAGGAAATTCACCTTGTATAACATCATCAACATATAAAATTGTGCACAAGTATAGGTTCTTATGCTACGCTAATCAACATCTGCTAAGAGTGTCTTTGGATTTGGGGAGTCACATTATTGTGCAGAGAGACAGAGTCTACAACTCAGGTAGATGTGTGGATTGTATCACAAAATAAAAATAATAAAGTAATAATTAAAAAAAAATGAGAAATCAATTTATTTTTCAAGTTGGGCTTGAAAAAACCCCCAGCTTAGATCTATCTCAAGTTTTAACCCTGGATCTTTTTGAGGGTGCACCCTCAAAAAGGTTTACACCTCAAGGGATTTGATCCATGGTTAATATGTATCTAATTTTGTTTCTTGACTTGTTCTGGCTGGTGTTGCATGATCATATTTCCTGTTTATAACTTCACAGTTTACTGGACCTTTCCATATCCATTTAAGCTTATGGTTGGTATTTCTACTGGAAGGATTGTGAATATTTTTCATGAACAGTATTGGACAGACAACTGTTGTAATATTTTAACACTTGTTTATACTATAAAATACTATGATGGGGCTCTTAGAGATTTTGTGAGCCTCATATTTGAGGCCATTTTAGAATATTTAACAGTCATTCATAAGTTTCTACATTTTTGCAAAACAATCCACAGTTTTCTATTGCAATGCCTCAGTCATCTATAGAATGTATTTATTTTCTTCTCAAAATGAAGATATTTTTTTTTCCAAGGGAAAATTTCAAAAATGATTGAATTCCAGTGGGAATAGGACCAAAAGTATTTCAGATAATTCATATAGTTCATCAAGCAAACAAATTCATCTTTGTACCTGGTGAGTAGTTAGCTGCAAGCTGTAGTCATTGAACTCATGCCAAAACCTACAAAATATTCTCTGTTTTGATCTTTTAACTTATGAATTCTGTGTAACCTTGGAAATATTCTCCTTCGTTGAAATTAAACTAGAATATTTGGATGAACCAGTCAATGTTTCCATATTTGGCATCTCTTCTAACTAGATACACCCACCGACACCTAATTTTAAGCTTTCTCGTGTTCTCCAACCCTTGTATGCTCTTCAGCTTAGACATGCATATATTGCTCCAAAGATACAAATGTTTCCATATTTGGCAGCTCTTCTAACTCGTTGCACCGAGAAACATCTAATGCTTTTCAACGCTCTACCCCAAGCAGCAAGTAACTCTTCTAACTCGCTGCACCCACGAACATCTAACAGTTTTCAACACTCATCCCCAGAACAATAATGATAGGGGTACCTAGCAAATTCATTCAATAAGTTTGATTCAAGATCTACCTGTGAATGTTGTATGTAAGGGGCAGTCTAACAAAAGGGTTCTATGGGTATCCCTCGTTCGTTAAATGCTATGCTATAAGTTGGGGGTATTCTTAAGTGGGGTATTCTAATATCACATGGCTAAAGAACACTTTCCTTTTGAGAACAATAACAAGGTTTAGCTGTATATACTAGCCCACAGTTAATAAGAAATTCCTGGTCTGTTGGTACTGGAGAGAATCAATAGCCCACCACTTACTTCCAGAAAACGATGAGGATTTATAAAACTACACTATATGAGTTGCAAAGCCAGCCACTCTAGTGTCATCCATCTCGCCTACCATGAGACATGAAAGGAATTCAACTACCATTACAATTATATTTGTCCAAATATCAGCCTTCGTGAATTCCAAGTCCCACCCCACCCATTCTTTGCCCAAATATGGACAGTTGTTTATGCACTAATTTATGAATTCCTATATTGATTCCTTCCTAGGTTAATTTGCATGATTTTTCACCTTATAAATTCCATACCACTGTTCATCTTTTCCATCCATCTACCCATCTTTTCCATCCATCTACCCATCTTTTCCATCCATCTACCCATCTTTTCCATCCATCTACCCACCAGGGATCAAGATTGAAGGGCTGGTCTTAATTTCATATAGAAGGTTATATATTCATGTAGCCCTTCATTGATGAAGGGATTTCAAAAAGCTCACATTTCAAATGAGAGTAATAAATTAATTGTACATTTCATTTACTTGATGACAAAAATTAAAAACAAAAGATTAAATTGCAAAATGGGATTTGTCATTTTAATAGGATTTGTAAAATTGCACAAGCGAATGTATATCCCTGCCTACATTGTCTTCAATATATTTGATTGGCGAATAAGCCTACAATTGCTCAATCACTTTAAGGTTTATAATAAAAAAGGAACTCAGACAGATGGTCAAGCCAAATAGTACAATCTATGGCTATAAATTTGGAAGTATGGATTGAGGATGAAAAAACATGCTCACTTAAGAGACCATTCTTGATGGCGTTGAAGGAATTCAAAACAAGAGGCAGCCTATGCTAGAACTCTGAAGCTTCAGTCATAAAATAAAATATATAGGGGAAGTAGAAGCAACCAAAGCTGAATGTTTTGATATTATTGAGAAATTGATAAACTATCGAAAAGATGCAGACCTGAAGAATAAACAATGGAGGTATTTGCACAGTCATCATCTGAAAGTTTCACAGGGTCAATTCAGAGAATTATCCTTTGACAAATATAAAACTAAAGTCTTCAAAAAGTAATAGGTTGTGAACTAATGAACTTGTGCTTGAATGCATGCACATCTCCACCTTACAGTAATAGGAAAGGAAAATTTATATAAAATTACCTTGGATACCGGAGTTCGCCAATGAATCTAACGAGTTCTTCCTCCGCCGTTCATTGTGTCCCGCCAACTTTCTTCTGCAACTTCTCTTTGTGTCGTCAAATTCTGCTATGCCATGGAATCTAGATAGGCACCACAACACCTAATTATTCATGTGTATTCTCAAATTATATACTTAGTATGTATGGATCCATGTTGACCTACTCAGAAAAAAAAAATAGTGAGGTGCAACTGTCTCCTGGTTAGTTACCTACTACACTACTGACAGAAGTGTTGCTTGGTACCAAGAGCAATGAATTTTGGGGATTTGGAATGCATTTCATATAGTTTATGTCTCTTGTGATATTCTTTTGCATTTGCCAACACTACGTTGCATCCTTCCACTTGACAACGGGGAGGTTGAGCTGTCGAAGCTGGCAAAGCCCTCGGCTTCTTATAAATGCAATCGCCGGAGCTATTACCAGGGATTGGATTAATTACCTTAGTCAGATTCGCAGTGTCTCCAAAATGCTGTCGCTTTCCTAGCTTAAGGCATGTTAAGGAATCCCCTTGAACATCCTTGATGACATTAATGTTATCTCTCATGGGACCCTCGTTAGCACTCTGATAATTTTCATTCCTCCCGAGTCCCACCCAATCCAACTACCACCATATTTCTCTGACCAGAATGGCTATACTCGAAACCCCCAAGAAAATTACCACCATCTGCAACCCATTCTACAAGCCAACCCTTCAATAATCCATTGCCTTCGCTTTTCATAGAACCCTCATCCAAAGGATTCTGATGAATCTTGACATCCAGAGGAAACTGTGACTTATGATTGCTTGAAAAACTCCCATCGTTGATGACTTCAGTAAAATTACCAGCAGCCATGAGAGGCTCAGACAGGGGTGAGGACTCATGAACCATTTTCATCCCACAAAATAACTCCTTCCCAATATTATAACCCTCTTCTGAACAAACCCATTCAGCCATGGGTAATCTCTCATACCTATCCCCGACCATACTGTAAAGTCCTGTGCAACCTTCCCAATCCCAAGGACTCTTTAAATGCCAATCCTGCATCTTAGAGGGCTAGCAATGATCATGGCTACTACTGCTGCTATTGTTACCACCATGATTTGCCATGGAATTTGAGTCCATATTCTTAAAAATGACTTCTTCTTCACAAGACCAAAACTAATCCAAGGAAAAATATAGATACAATTTCAGGCTCTTTTCACATGATGAATATTACCAAATCCAGCGATCCCATATTTGCTTCAATTTCCAAATCCAGGATGATTAAAATACTAACCTTGTTGTCTGAACAAAACTTCCATAAGAGGAATACTCCCCTGAATCAAACTGATGTAGGTAAAAACATCTGGTGCCATCCCCTTCTCAAACATGAGAATCTGCATTTCTATGGAAAAATTGAGCTCGCCCATTTTACAGAGCCATCAATCAAAGAAATGTAGATGAAAACATCGAGCTCGCAAAATTTGGCCACCATCTCATTCACAAGAACAACAACTTCAGTAAATGTACCCTACTGGGGAAACCCTCACAAACTATGGCCACCATCTCATTCACAAGAACAACAAATTCAGTAAATATACCCTACTGACATAGCCCGTGTAAGTGGCGTTATTAGGAAAGCAGCCACTGATAATCATCTCGTCCAGGAATTCAATTGACAATGCCCTGCCCGATCGAATTGGATCTTCTCATTTAATATGATATGAAATATCTTGGAGGCTGGTACAGGTCGAAATCACAAAAGTTGTTGATGGGCAATTTTTATCTTAGCCCTTTTGATGTAATTTTAATTTAAAAGCTCCATTTTCTATTAAAATGACAAAAATTAAAGTGCAAATTCCCCTTCACTGACGGCCTAGGAGCCCTTTGACGGAAAATGATGGCTTTAATTTTGATCCTGCTACCCACCTCCCATATATATAGATTCCACACACCTCAGGTGATAGTTTCCATCCATCTATTCAAGTCCCATATCTTTAAACTTTTGTTTGTTATACAAAAATTTGTAAATCAAGTGAAAAGTTTCAGTAATCGAGTATTCATGTTAATAGTTTTTTGTTTATAGATATGAAATCTTGCATCGATCATGTTTTTCGAGGTCTGAAAAGTAGATGGATGATGGAGGCGACATTCCTCCTTATTCTCTCCTTTGCTGGTTCGAATTATCTGTTTCGTTTGTATTCGCTAACTATAAAAGTGACTTTGGGATATGATCAGGAAATGATCGATATGTTGGATTTTTTCAATGACTTGGGTGCAAACGTGGGCATTGTTGCAGGTCTCATCAATGAGTTCTTTGTACCATGGGTGTCACTAACAATGGGTTCAGTTTTGAACCTCATGGTTTGGTGGTCTGTGATAGGTAGAGTTGCAAAGCCAATAGTGTGGTAGATGTTTATGTATCAATGCTTCAGAGGGAGCTCCATGATATTCGTGACTACAAGAATAATCATGACTTGTGTCAATAATTTTCCAAGGCACAGAGGTATCATCATTGGGATGCTCAAGGTATTTGTAGGCCTGAGTGATGGCTGCCAGTATGCCTATGATCATCTCTTGCTGGTACTCGTCCCACTTCTATAGCACTTGTATTGATTCCCATCATTAGGCCTATGGACGATTCAAAATAAAAGGATGGGATTAAGTTTTTTATATTTTTCCCGTCATGGCCATAGTATTGGTTGTCTTTCTTATGCTTTTTATATTGTTGGAAAACTTGTTGGTTCTTCCAGAGACATTGATTCAATTTTTTGTTGCAATAACAATTATCATCATCTTCTTGCTATCACTCATAATCTTACGCTCAGAGCTAGGGGATCGGTTCAATGGTGCCTTCGACAAATTAGAAAATCCTTGGAGTACTCCTCACTCAGTATAAGCACTTTTGTTTCAATTCTAAGCATATAGAAATTCTTATGCTGAGTTGGGGCAGGCTTCATCTCTGAAGTACTTCTGCAGATGTATTTAGTTCCTAGGCCCATTTTGTTGAGCATTGTCTTATTAGTTGGGATCGTAGGTAATATCCTCATTGCTTCTGCACTCCCTATGTCCCTTTTGAAGGAGAGGTGTGCTTTACTTCAAACATATTACTCTGGATCAAGATGTTTCCACTATTTTCTACCAAAGAAAACATTTATTATCCATATAAATATTTTTTTTTAAAACTAAACATGGATAGACAATTAGAATTCAACACAAATTTCAAATTGACTTTTGAACCCAGATAGATAGAAAAATCTTCTGTAGCTTCAAAGATTTTACTCACTCATTTTATGCATGCATGCCTTTTGCATGTACCAAATATTAATTTTGCAGGTTTTGGCATGAGTTCAATGACTACAGCTTGCAGCTAACTACTCATAAGGTACAAAGATGAATTTGTTGGCTTGATAAACTCTTTGAATTATCTGAAATAATTTTGGTCCTATTCCCACTGGCATTCAACCATTTTTGAATTTTTCCATTGGAAAAAAAATATATCTTCATTTTGAGAAGAAAAGACATAAATTCTATAGATGACTGAGGCCTTGCAATAGAAAACTATGGATTGTTTTGCAAAAATGTAGAAACTTCTGAATGACTGTTAAATATTCTAAAATGGCCTCAAATCTGAGGCTCACAAAATCTCTAAGAGCCCCATCATAGTATTTTATAATATAAACAAGTGTTAAAATATTATAGCAGCTATCTGTCCAATATTGTTCATGAAAAATATTCACAATCCTTCAAGTAGAAAGACCAACCATAAGCTGAAATGGACCTGGAAAGGTCCAGTAAAGTGTGAAGTTATAAATAGGAAATCTGATCATGCAACACTAGCCAGAATAAGTCTGTAGACAACCTGTAACCTGTATGGAAAATGTGTTCATAGATAGAGGAAATGTGTTTCTCACATGCAGAGAAATCTCTATTCATTCCAACAGCATGAGTCTTCTGCAGTTTGGAGCCCTTCCTTTGATAATGTATCAGCTTCAGAGTTAAGTTCTCCATATATAAGCAATTGAGATTGAGTGAAAGGCTAATCAAGAAACCTTTCACTTCCTCGAAGAAAGCAGCAGGTTCTCCATTTTGAAGGTTCCCTTTAACCAATTAATAAATCATATAGATTCCCCAGAGACCTGCCAATTGGATATGCCACCCATATGCTTACAATAGAAGTATGCAAAGATGACTCAATGCACAAATCCCTTTAAAATCAATACAAACCAGAATATAATCATAAGGGATTAGGTCTAGTTTTTATTAATCATAATATAATACATGTACAGAATACGGTATGTGATTGAAATTTGAATGCTCGAGTCAACTCTAAAGTCAACTTGCTAGTACTAACAACTTTTAAATCATTTGCTAATATGATGCTAGTGGTTGCCATGCTATTTATTCCCTACATTATCTTATTGTCCAACATCTTCAAACTCTTCAGTTTCCTACACATTGATTCATCATGTATTTTTGTCTCTTCAGTTTCTCATAGTGATTCAGATTTGCCCCTAATGATTCATCTTCCCTCATGTGATCTTTGATCTTCCTTTAGTGTGCTGAATGACATGCACACTTTCTATGCTTCTCATGTGCATTTTCTATCATTCTTGTACTAATGCTATCATCCTCACTTTGCTTCGCCCTTCATGAGATTTAACTTCTGCTCTTGAACTACCATGATTTTCTCTTGTCATGCATGCACTTTAATTCTTGTTGGGCTTGGTTTCTGTCATGGACTTTTTTGTTATCATGCTTTCCTCTCTTTGTTGCCTGTGGTTCTTTTTCTGATGTCACAGTTTCCCCTTGTTCTTTCTTGGTGTGTTCCCATACTTAATATTTTCATGGATGCTCCATCACTGGACTACTGGTCTCTTTTCACTGAAGATCATGTTAGTGGTCAAGGATAGCCTCTGGATATTTAAATAGTATGCACTTTGACCTTGACTTTGATAAACATTATTATGATTGAGTATTTGTTTCCTATTTTTCACCAGAAATCCTATATTGTTGCTCTATATTGATGAATTTGGAATTTGACATGTCTTAAGATGCCTGTAAAACATGTATTTGAAATTGACTGGTGTCTCCCACTGATAATGAAAAATGAAATCTAGGATATATATTCATATTCCAGGGCTTGCAATAAGATTCATTTGGAATTGTGATTTGTTTTTCTTATGGCCTAATTTAGAAAGAGATATAATGGCAGGTTTTAGTGGATCATGGTCTGGTTTTCCATAAAGGAGAATCAGCGATTTACAGAAGACAATGATTTTGATTCAGTAGAATTTTAATAGTTAGATTGGATCATAGTGATAAAGAATGGGAAGAGGTACTCATCACTAAATCTCTTTGGTAAGAGTATTTGTAGTAATTTTATGAGCTTTAGTTACAGGGAAAATTGTATGTATCTTTCAGGGATTAGTTTATCATAAATACTAGTCACTGGTAAGTTGTAATAGTAATAATTATGTAGTTTGTAGATTGATATCTATCATAAATTTATTTGAATATCATCATTGTCAAGCAATAACAACTTCTTAAATGGTGCTAGCTCAATGGTAGAGCGCCTTCCTAATTATAGGCAGGAGGTTGGTGGTTCGATTCCCCTGTGCCCTATCATAAATTTGTGACTACAAAAATGACTAAATTCGCATATATATGACTATTAGTAGCTAATTTCCCGTATCTTAGTCGTATTTAGCTTAGTCATTAATATGTTAACATCTAGTAGTTTATTTAGTCGTATATTTGGTCATTAATGGTTGCAATCAGTGACTAAATCAATGACTAACTCAGTGACTAAATCAATGACTAAATCCATGACTAAATCAATGACTAAATCATTAACTATCAATGACTAAAACAATGACTAAATCATTGACTATCAATGACTAAATCAATGACTACTAAGTCAAGCTATTAATGACTAGTGAAATACGACTAGCTATTAGGGAAAATTTGCTACTATTAGTCATCGACTCAAAAATAGTCGTTTATAGCCTGATTTTAGTCATTTTTTTAGTCATTAATTTCTAATTTTCTACTAGTGTCAGACTCAATGAAGCCAAGGATGTTTGTTGTGTTGAGGAGCTATCAGAATCGCTGGAAGTTGGGGGTGAGGGAGCACAGTTTCTTTCCTTTAGAAACTGGGAAAGAAAAATATTCATCCACTATTAGTGGAAAATCCTATCATAGAAGGGTTGTGTTGTGCGGTGATGAGCTACGAACTCGAATTCCCAGTCATCCACCACTCTACGCACACTTATGTGGATATCGTCTCTATACCCAATAGAAATGGAATGACATAATGTTGTTTGGCCTTGTGCTCCCCTCGAGCTGCTACCCATGTGAGGAATTGCATGGAGTCTAAGTGACATTATCAGTGAGTGAATTACTTGCTTGTTGTTTCTTTATCTCTATTTGTCTTGAGAGGTGGAATTCCCAAATTCATTGGAGTGGTCGTAGAGGATGCATATTATAATATACTGCTCGAGGCAAGTTCGTACAAGGCCATCGACCAAGGTGACCAGGTAGCTGATCCGAGTGCCGCCGACCTTTAAATTCTTGTTATGTGTTGAGAGAGGCATCAAAGAAAAATCCTGTGCCAGGTGACCGATGGTACAGGGTAGAGTGCCTTCCAAGATAGATCCACTAATACATTTGGTCAGATTTTTCCATGAAATATTTCCATGTTTTGAACATTTGTGGATTAATACTTCATTTTTTTTATAATGGTGGAAAAATCGTGGCAATATCGTTGTTTTAATTTTAGAGGAACTTTCGTCTCTATATCGAGGATATATGGCTAAATTTGCACACCCTCCAAACCAATGCTAGATTTCAATGCTTGGGTCAACTCATGCATTTTCGGCACATTTGCTATAGTTGCAACACGGTTCTTAGTAATTGATTGAGTGCAAATTGAGCCCATATTTCTTTATCAACCATATGCAAAACTAGAGAGATCAGTCATGCTCTACTTCTTTAACGGGTGACTCAACCCGAAAAGGAATATCAGCCAACCTTTAGAGGACAATATGGAACCTGTGGGAAATGACATGCCTTTGCTTTCCCTTGAAGAAGATGTTGTCATCACAACTTTGGTTGGGATGCATGGAAATGAAAATGAAGATCAATGGGAGGAATTTATGAACAATTATATGGACCATTCATCAATGAGTGATGAAGACCTAATTCATGCCAAATATTCTTCTGATGGTAGATTTGTTTTTTCGTTTATTTGATAGAATGGTACATTTCAAAGAACAATCTACCTTGTGGGAGGATTCCTTCAAAGCTAGCGATGAATTGTGCAGAACTAAAGATGTCCAAATTCTTGATTTGGTACATCATGTTACAGGTTTAGAGAAAAGAATTGTGGAAACTGAAAAAATAATTGGCCAAAAGGATCAACTTATTAAGGATTAATGTTCTAAATTTACCATAGTTCTAGAAGAATTGATTTCTGACCTTGACAGACTAAAAGACATGTATCAAGCTCAAAAGAAAAAAAATGAGGAAACTATAGGGAGACTTGAAAATGAGCTGAAAAACATGCATGAAGTTTTGAACATGCCACCATTGAAGACTGTATTTGGTAAGGAAGCAGAATTGCAGCAAGAATTCAAGCAGAAAGAAACATTTATTGCAGTTTTGAAGGTTGAGTTTCAAAGGGCATTGAGAGAGATGATCATTAAACAACAAAATGAGACTACAGAATATGAAGCAAGATTGGAAAAATTGAATAAAACAATTAAAAACAAAAATCAGGAGTTGCTACAAAAAAAGAGAATGGAAAGGATTTGAGCAACTCTTGAGGCTAAAAGTGCTGGAAGAGGAAAAAAATAAACAGTCAAGGGTAAACAAGTTTGCACACCAGAAGAATCAACAGTCAAGGGTAAACAAGTCTGCACACGTAAAAAATCAACAGTCAAGGGTATGTATATATTTACATTTAATACAAGTATAGTATGGATGGACTATGGATGTATGTATTTTAACTTAATTCCCTAAAATGAAGCATGTTTTGTTGGGAGAAAGAAAATTGGAACAATTTCAATATTATGTTTCCCTTGTGGTTTGAATTTTGTACTTTGGTGGGGTGTTTTAGAATAATTCCACTTGTTATGCATGATTTAAATGGTAAACATATCCCATATGATTTAAATGATGATGATGATGAACTAGATGACAATGACAGTGATGATTTTTTTAATGAAGATGATGATGGAAATGCTGATGATCATCATCATTGTCATCTTTGTCATTGTCATCATGATTATCACAATAGTCATCATCATCGGCATAGTCATCATCCATATAATCAACATCACCATTGTCCTTGACATCATCATCATGATTATTGACATTTTCATTAGTTATTCATCATTGCCTTCGGCATAAGAAATAGTATCTACCCAAAATATGTGATTAGTGGAAAAGGGTCATGGAGGACACACACGATTTATGCATGACAAATAAAAACTTATTTTTTAAGATGATCAACATCATCATTTTGATTGTACTGATCATCATTGTCATTGTCATCATCACCATCATCACCATTCATTTCATTGCCATCATAATCATCGACAATGTCGTCATTGTCATTATCCTCATCATAATCATCATCATCATCATCATAATCGTTATTATCATCATCATTGTCATTGTTCTTCTCATTATCAACAACATTATCATCATCATCATAACCATCCTCAATATCATAATCATTATCCTCATTTTCATATTCAACATCTAGGTGTAAAACTGGATGTAAAAGTGGATAAAAACATAGATGCAAAAATGGATGCAAAAGTGGATGCAAAAAATGATGCAATCATGGAAGCAAAACATGATGAAAAAAGTGGCGCAAAAGTGGATACAACCATTGATGTAAAATTGGATACAAAATTGGATGCAAAAGTGGATGCAACAAAAGTAGTCATAACACCCAACGCAAAACCCAATGCAAAAGTGGATGCAAAAATGGATGCAAAAAGGGATGCAATAACTGATGTAAAATTGGATGCAAAAAAAGATACAAGCGTGGATGCAAAAGTTGAAGCAAAAGTGGGAGTAAAAGTAAGCGCAAAAATGGGTGGGAATTGGGACGCGAAAAAAGTGGATGCAAACGTGGATGCAATAGTAGATGCAAAAAAAGACGTAAACATAGATGCAAAATGGGATGCAAAAAGCGATGAAAACGTGGGTGCAAAAGTGGACGAAAAAATGGATGCAAAAGTGGATGCAAAAATAGCTGAAACAAAATGAGATGCAAAAATAGACTCAAAACATGATGTAAACTTTGATGCAAAACCTGGCGCATGAAGGGATGCAAAAAAAGAAGCAGAAGTAGATGCAAAAGTGGATGTAAAAAAGGATGCAAACGTGGATGAAAATAAGGGCGTAAAAGTTGAGGCAAACATGGGCGTAAAAGGGGGTGCAACAAGAGTAGATGTACAAACTAGGCACAAAATTAGGTACAAAACTAGGCTCAAAACATGTCGCAAAACCTGATGCAAAACTTGGCGCATAACTAGGTGCAAAACCCTGTGCAAATTATGCCACAATTTGTTCCAGCTTTAGAAAAAGGACACAAAAAATGCCTAAAATAGCACCAACCCGTGAAATTGTGCCATTTTGTCCAAAAAATGAAGAAAAATACACTGAAAGATGGTCTAGATGCAAAAAAGGATGCAAAAAGAGATGCTAAATCAAGTTTTTGTTGTAGTGATATCATATAACCAAATATTAAATAAGATTTATGTCGAGCACTCTACAGGAAAAAAACTTGAACTTTTACACGGTGAAATAAATATGAGATCTTTGTGTCTTTCACTAAACAGTAAATGTAAACAAAATGTAATTAAGTAATATGGAGAGGATGTGCGGTTAAATAAAGCTTGCATTAAACCATAAACTATTGATTTATATATCTTTTGTTAGCATAGCAAAGAACTATAGCAATACATACAAACTTGGAAATTTCCAAGGATGTTTCACCTTTTACAGAGATTCAGATCGCAACACTTTCTCAAAACACATAATCTTGAGCTTCGAACTCTTCATAGAGTTTTTCCTTCTTCTTCTTCTTCACACACTTACACACTTCTATTTTCTTCTCTTTTTCACTTTGTATATTTTTGTGTCTAATATATTTACAATCTTCTTCTCTCTCATATAGACAGACTAAAATTGCTTCTCTATGAAGCTACAGACTCAACATTAAATATTGTAGTAACTATCTACCTAGAAACTTAGCTTCAGAAGTTTAATTCGAATGCTTTATATATGAGAGATGTGAACTCTTCATTATGTCATCCTATCTGACAGATGCTGAACTGTGATAGAATATGAGAGAGTCAGCCCAAACCAGATACGGATATATGATTAATTAATATTTCCAACGTTTTGTACATAAAATATAAAATAATAATTGTCTACTATATGCACAGAGTGAGAAAAGAGCAATTATTTAAACATAAACAATGCATATAATATCATAAACAATCACACACTTCATATAAAACAATTAATTTAAATTATAAATAGAAACAATATCTAGGTTAAATAGTCCTTCCTTGACTGAAATTGGTTCTACATTGGACTACGAATGTTCTTCTCACAATAAGAGACAAATTGCAACAAACAAAACAAAAAAATAAGTTTAAGATGACTTGATAAATAAATAGGCAAAAAAAATACATTTCAAGCACTTCTATACATGTACACTAGTATAGATATCTCACACCAAGTGTTAAATATCTCACAACAAGTGCCACCTACAAGGGAAAAATTAAATTGCATGCACTACATGCCATAAAATGCATATAAATATGTCTATTCTCCAACCTTCACTTGGACTATTCCGCTTTTCTTTTATTTAATTTTGTTGCATACTCCATATTTTCTCGTTTCTATCTTCTCTTCTATATTCTGTATTTTTCCTAAGTCCCAACTTTGTAGATTCTTTCTTCATTTCTTCTCTACATTTTTTTCTCGACACATTCTTCTCTTTATCATTCTTCCTCTTCTCTTTCTGATGCAGTATCCTTACTAGATTTTTTTTGTATCCATAGTGTTAGAATAATCAACCCATAGTTACCCACATTTGACATTAATTAATCATTTTTGTCTTATTACCTAAATTCATAGATTACATTCTATGCTAGTTGTCTTCCACATGTCCTAGAATTCAACGCATGCTAAAACTAGGTCATGGAGCGCTTCGGAAACATCCTGGAAACCATTTTTTGCAAGTGTACTTTTATTCTTGGTTACTAAAGTGCGGTTCTGCTTTTTTTTGGAAGTTTCCTTGCTTTACAATAGATTTAAGGAAAAAGGAAAAGCTAGTCTAAGTGTAACTGCCTTGTTTTTTTCCCACATCATCCTCCATCCTTTTCTCCAAGTAAAAGCATGAATGATTTGTATTTCCATCACTCTTTATCTTTCCCACTTTCTTTAGCAAATTTGTGAGCATCTTCATAGATTTGGAAACTGTTTTATGCACCTATGGGGGATTTGACTAGTTTTGGTAGGCCTGCTTTTTGACCAATTCGAATAGCATCGTTATGCTTTTGAACCACTCATGTAATTATATATTTGAGCAGCCTATTACTTCATAAGGTTTTCTATTGTACACTTACTCAATTTAGATTAGTGTTATGCTCCAACTTTAGTCACCTTTAGTGTGAATTTTGCATGTTTGATTAGCAATTTTGTGAGTGTAATTGTTCTATCACTTGGGTTCCATTTCCACATGGTATCAGAGCCTTTTTATATCGATTTATCTCCTTCCATATTTCTATTGCAGGTTTGACATCTTGACTGGGAGCACATTCTGCTGATTGGAGGGAACAATTGCTGAGCTATGGACCAATCTCAGAAGATCATCTTGAATCCATTCAATTTCTTTGAGTGGAAAGCTGATATGGAGATATTTTTGAGAGAGAAAGGTCTCTATAGGGTTACCATGGAAACTAAGGCAGATCCCAATGTAGGCCCAGAGAAAATTAAATGGCACAACAGGAGGGATGAGGCCTGTGGTATTTTGTGTTTGATCATTTCAAGAGACCTCCTCTTTCATCATGATGGATTGACATCACCTAATGAGGTTTGGGAGAATCTTGTAGATATTTTTGGAAAGACAGATGAGATGATAGGACATCAAATCGAGAATGAATTGATCTCCTTGAGTCCCAGTAGCTTCAAATCATTGCAACTCTACTTTTCCAAGTTTAAGTCCCTCGTTTTACACCTAAAATAGTGTGGGATCGAAAATAAGGAAGAGAAAATAGTCTTGGACATACTCTCTAAGATTGGTCCTAACTAATTAGTATTTTTTTTTACCTTCCATGCAACAAAGTTGACAGCACAAGCTTGGAATATGCCTAAGCTTGCAGATTTCATGGAATCCCTCACCCAGGATCAAGATAAATTGGTGGTGATGGGCACCATCAAACCTTCCAAAGACCCATATTTGGTTGTTGGAGATTCAAGGGTGGATTCAAAAGGCAATAAAAAATATAAAAATCCACTTGAGAAAAGGAGAGAGAAGTCAAAGTCTCAAGAGGAGCCCCAAAGCTCCAAGAATAACTCTCAGAAGAAGAAGAATAAAGGAGAAATGAGCAAGTGTGCATAATGTAGTAAGGGATATCATCCTGAGAGCTATTGTATGAAGAAGCAAATTGACATATTGACCCAACTCCTGGAGAAGAATAACATCTCCCTTCCTGATTTCTCAAAGAAGAGGGAAGGAGGATCAAATTCAGAGGACAGAGAGAGAGTACATGCCTTGGTTCCTGACACATCAATCTCACCTAGCTTCATCATGGATTATGGATCTTCTAGACATATGGTTTCAACAAGGGATACATTCTCCTCTCTTGAAATGTTGAAAGGTCCACCAATATTTTTGGGAGATGACTCTCTCAATGACATTTTGGGGAAGGGTAGGATTGATCTTGACCATGGTAATTCCAATAATGTGTTGTATGTTCCAGGTCTTACCTCTAATATCTTGTTAGTGTATCAGATGACTCACATTGGGTCTCCAAAGAAGGTCATATTCTCCCTTGATGAAGTTTAAATCACTAATATTTTGAATGGTAAATTCATAGTAAAATTTTTTGTTGATCACACTTCGAAGGTATACAAGTTTTCCCATTTTCTACCCTACTCAAACCTATCTGCTCTTATTATTCATGCTAATGAAGCAAACAAGATTTGGCATGAAATATTTGGCCATATGAACTATAAGTATATTTATAACTTGAGTGAAAAATATATGGTCATAGGGTTACCAAAGATCAATTTTTCTAAGGGAGTCTGTCAAGGTTGTATCCTAGGAAAACACCCAGAGCACAAGTATGACAGAGCTAGTCATGAGAGAACCTATGCACATATTGAGTTGATCCATAGTGACATTTTTGGTACATTTCCTCATATGTCCATGAGTCAATCCAAATATTCACTCACCTTCATAGATGAATTTTCCAGGTTTTGTTGGGTCTATTTCCTAAAGCACAAGTCTGAAGTTTTTGACCTCTTCAAGGTCTTCCGAGCATTGGTTGAGAACCAGTCTTAGAGGAGACTCAAGATCCTTATATATGAAAATGGCGGTGAATATGTCAAGTCTAAGTTCATTCAGTATTGCAAATATGTGGGTATCCAGATGCAACATTTGATCCCTTACACACCACAACAAAATGGTGTTGCTGAGAGAAAGAACAAATCACTGAAAGAGATGGCAACTTACATGATGGAGGCTAAAAAATTTCCACCAAAGTTTTGGGATGAGGCTATAAATTGTGCATCCTACATCCAGAATAGGGTGACTCATAATAATCTTGATTTTATTACTCCTTTTGAATCTTGGAGTGGGCACAAGCTAGATGTGACCCAATTCAAGATTTTTGGCTCAATGGCTTGGGCTAGAATTCCAACTGAAAAGAGGAAGGATTTTCAACCCCAAAGTGAAGAGTTCCTATTTGTTGGTTATTATGAATATTTGAAAGGGTAAAAGATTATAATATTCAGCACTAATATATATTTCATTGAAATAAGTGTTCAGTTCGAAGAAGAGCCGTTAGCAACAGTTGAAGTTGGAGAGTCATCTTCATCGCCAGAACCATTGATTGTAAGTGAAGATACTAATGATTTTGATGATTATGATATGTTTGATAATGATGATTTAATTTTATATCCTAAAATTCCTAAAATACCAAAATGGGCATCAAATACCATTCATGCAGCTGGGAAACTAGCTTGAAATCCTAATGACACTAGGAGGACTACATCTCAATTTGAGAGTGCCCTTTGTGTGAAAGATATTTTATTTGATGAGAAGTGATATATAATGATTTAATTAGGTAAAAATACATATTAATATGCATAACATGATACAATATGGAAAACATCCATGAAAGAAGAATTCAGCTCGCTCCAGAAGAACAACACTTGGGAACTGGCTGATCTTCCCCAGGGAGGAAGCTAGTTCAATGTAAGTGGGTGTTCAAGACTAAGTTTGATGTTGATGGTTCAAATTTTAAATATAAGGAAATATTGGTATCCAATGTCTCTCACAATTACATGGTATTTATTACAATGAAACATTTGCACCAGTGGCAAAGATGGACTCCATAAGGCTAGCTCTAGCCATTGTAGCTTCGAAGCAGTGGGAAGTACATCACATGGATGTGAAGTGTGATTTTCTAAATGGAGATCTCACTGAATATATTTACATGCAGAAACCTGAAGGGTTTGTTTCTAATCCATATTTAGTGTGCAGGTTGAAGAAATCATTGTATGGGCTCAAGCAAGCCCTCACGGTTTGGTATGCCAAAATTGATGACTTTTTTCTCTCATTGAGTTTTGTTCGATGCAAGTCTGATTAGAACGTTTATTTGAATCTGATTCATGATTCCTTGATGATTATTTTTTTATATGTTGATGACCTACTGATTACAGGAAGTTCAAAGAAATAGATTTCCTTCTTGAAGGATGCAATGAACCATGCATTTTCCATGACAGATTTGGGATTGTTGAGCCAATTCTTGGGTCTCAAAATTGCTCAATCCCAACATGGAATGAAAGTTGATCAGTACCAGTATGATTCATATTTTCTCATCAAGTTCAACATGAAATATTGCAATCCAATCAAGACTCCATTCCTTTCAGGACTTAAGCTTGAAAAAGCAGTTTCTTCTCCTATGGTAATTAATACACTGTATAGGCAGTTGATTGGGTGTTTTCTTTACCTTACACACACTCGAACTTATTTATATTATGTAGTTAGTGTGGATTTGAGATACATGGATCAAACTCATGATATCCACTGGCGAGCAGCCAAGAGGATCCTAAACTTTGTTCAAGGAACAAGAACTCATGGGATCTTCAACAAAGAAAAATATGATCTTGATTTGGTTGGATTTACTGATAGTGACTGGGAAAGTGAAAACACACATCGAAAGTATACATTATGATATGTGTTCATTCTTGTAGAAGGACCAATCATCTATTCAAGAAAGAAGCAGAGTGCCATAGCACTCTCATCTACAGAAGCAGAGTATAGAGGAATTGTAAATGAAGTAACTCAATGTTTATGGTTGTAGTGGATACTTGGAGAATGTGGCTTCGAATTAAAGTTTTCAACTATTATCTACTATGATAATCAAAGCACCATTTTAATATGCAATGATCTAGTTTATATACACCAAACCAAGGACATTGATATCCATATGCACTACATCAAAGAGCTTTTGCGTGATCGTACCATTGTTCTACTCTTCTGTTCATCTTCAGAACAAGTAGCAAACATCTTCACCAGAGTTTTTTGTGAGAATACCGTCAGCAATATAAAATCACTGCTAGGGATTTATAATCATTTTGTGAAGCATTATTGATGACAATATTCCAAATTTTGTTTCATGCCCATGTTTAAGGGAGGATTTTTCCCACTGGGTTTTTGCCTCTTTCCTTGGTTTTATAGACAAGTAGTATGTAAAGGGTGACTAAGCCTTGTTGCTACGCCTTATATTTTTCTAATATTTACTAATAAATTCAATCTTAAGGGGGGGTGTTAGAATAATCAACCCATAGTTACCCACATCTAACATTAATTAATCATTTTTGTCTTATTACCTAGATTCCTAGATTCCATTCTATGGTAGTTGTCATCCACATGTCCTATAAATCAACACATGCTATAAATGGGTCAGGGAGCACCTGGGAAACATCCTGGAAACCATTTTTAGCAATTCTACTTTTATCCCTACTTACTAAAGTGTAGTTATGCTTTTCCTGGAAGATGCCTTGCTTTAGAATAGTTTTAAGGCAAGAGGAAAAGCTAGTCTAGGTGTAACTGCCTTGTTTTTTTCCCACATCATCCTCCCTCCTTTTATACAAATAAAAGCATGAATTATTTCTCTTTACATCACTATTTATATTTCCCACTTTCTTTATCAAATTCATGAGCACGTTCATATATTTGGAAACTGCTTTATGCACCTATGGGGGATTTGACTAGTTTTGGTAAGCCTACTTTTTGACCAATTCTAATAGAATCCTTATGCTTTTCAACCAATCATGTAATTATATATTTTAGAATCCTATTAATTCACAATATTGGCTATTTTACACTTACTAAATAAAGATTAGTGTTATGCTCGAATTTCAGTCTCCTTTGGTGTGAATTTTGAATGTTTGATTAACAATTTTGTGAGTGTAATTGTTCTATCAATTGGGTTCAATTTCCACACATAGGATTCTTCTATTTCCAGAGAATTATCTTCCAAGGGATTATTATTCTCTGTTATTCCTCTAGAATCTTCTTGGCTTCTCTTTTTCTAGAAGCTTCCTTTTTGTCATACCTTCTTCCACCAATTCCTTAAACCTGGTCCTTCATTGAAATTAACATCTATTAATGGTGGAATCCTTGAATTTCAACCAAAAATTAATCTCGATTATAAAGGTGGCTACCTTCCATATATTCGTTAAATCCATTTACATTATGAATTTATTTTCCATTAATTCATATCGGCCATAGGACCCTCTCTGTTATCAGGTTTTTTCTTCCATCAGAATTCAGAATGTCATAAGGAGTTATCAATGTACTACAAGTTGATCCATTGGTTCTTTGCATGTTGTTTCTTTCCCAATCCATCATATTTCATATATCAACCCTTTTTTTTCTCATCAGAATCCTTGCTTCTGCAATTTCTTTCGAACTATCATATCTGATCCATCAAATCCCCTCCATTGGAGTCCATTTCATGATTTTTCTTGGTTTCTTACCAATATCTAACCTCCAATGAGGTATTTCTTTCACTTAACCTCCAATGAGGTATTTTTGGAAGCTTGATCCAATCCATTAGAACTTGCTCACATGCATGCTCAAGAGAATTTTTCAATACTCCATATTTAATATGGCCATCTCTAATACTCTTCATCCAATGAGGCATTCCTAATATCAAGTACGATATGTCATTAGTATTGAGTTCAATGAGATTTATCATTTACACATCCTAAAAAAATCTTCGATGCTTTTCCTTTGATGAGGCACTCCCAATATTGTGGAGTTCGATTTATCAAACATCCATCCATCAGGTTTATCTCAAACAGTGTTCTACAACATTTTTCTAATACAATGCTTCTGATAACATCAACCCAATGTTGCATTTGGCTTTCCCATATTCTCCTTCAACATATTTTCTCAATGCCTTGCCTCTAATGAAGCTTAAGCCTACCTATTATTAGTCATTGTTGATATGTTATCCCTGATGTTGCATTCTGAATCTGATGGTTGTGGTCACATTTGATATCTCATTAGACGACCATGATTGCATCTAATCATTCCATGATCTCTTTGATCGAATGGTTTAAATTGTGTATAATCTCCCATCCAAGTTTGTGGATGGTTTCGATGTCACAAAAAACTCATGCATTGACCTACTACCATATTCCCCTACCTCAATAATCAAATGCTCCAATATACTAAAATAAACTAAAGTTACAAAATCCAAAATAGGTAAAAGTTTTTTTAATAAAAGGAATGAGTGTTTCACACCCTCCCATTATTTCTTGTAGTACATAAGTCCATATGATGTGTCCCTTTTTGCTAATATATGTAGTTCCATTCTCTTATGAAGAATATACAAACCTATGATACTAGGTGATAAATAATAATTTAGAACCAACAATAGGGTTTCATTTTTCTCTAAAAACACTAGGAAGAGCTCTTTGCATACCCTATGCAAACTCTATGAATTCTTTTCCCTATGTGTGATCAATGTATGATCTCCTTCTTATCGATCTTAGTCCTTTTTCATTAGGTTTGTCTCAACCCAAACTGACTAAGACTCCCTTCCTTTTACTAGTTAGGGTTCTCAAACCATACCCACCTCCCCCCTTTCTATTAGGAGAAACAAGGGCATTTCCCTCTTCTCCTAAAAAAATCTCAATATACTTTAGCATCCTGCCTATCAAAAAAATGGTGTGGAAGTATGATCCTATGGAGAAGTTGAAATAGTGTGAGAAATAGGATTATTTAAAGTTTATTTTCCATTACCCTTCCTAGTACTCCTCAACCCTCTTCCAAAGTGAGCCAAACTTCCAGTTTATTACAAATCAAAACAAAAGAGTGGAAGGATAATTTATGATACTCTTACCCAAAACAAAATTGCATAGTCTAGTGCTAAGATCCTCTATCTTAGATTCTCCAATATGTTTGTCTTCTACCTTGTACTTATTTGAGCAAGTTGGTACAATTGACGAAATGGGGATTAAATATTCTTTTCCAAGTACATTCATCCCTTCCAAATATTCTGACTTAGTCAGATTATAGTCTTCTACCATTTCTTGAAAATTAATTGCAAGGGATATGTGAAGTCTTTTTCAACCCAGATTTAATTTAAATATTTCTATTTATTCATGGTTCAATCCCAAACCATTGCTTCCCATATTCTTGTGTGGCATATTCTCTAGTGATGTGAGTTGTGTTGCATTATTCTTCAATGGAGAGAGGTGATTATAAAGAAAAAAAATGCAAATGGATAGAAAATAGTTTTCAGAGTTCCACTGGATTTATCGAATTGTACATGAGGAATTTTTAAGTTCACTCTTGAGGAGGAGAAATTGTGTCCACTGGAAGCACTTCCTATATTGTTATCTTCATAGACATCCCCAATTTGCTAGCCTATCCTTCGTAAGCCTAGGAGATATATAGTCTTTTTTTTCTTCCAAAACATCTTAATGAAGGGAATTCTATAGTCTTCTACTAAATGACCCTTATCATGGAACCTCATGTACCAAAAAGATATATTTCACTATTCCAATAACCGAGTAAATGAGTACCCTTCATATTCCATCATGATAATAATATCATATAATCCACTCCTTATGTCTATCCCCACAAAAACATGATTCATGGTGTGTGTGGGATTTGAAATAAAGGTGTCATCCAATTTTATGGTTTTCCCTAGTCTATTCCTTATATCAACTAACAAACCTTTTGTCCAAAATTGCAGAGGTAGTTTTGGCACCATTACCCATATAAAATCGTTTCCCACCATTTTAGGCTTGGGGTCAAAAAGATGGTGCTAGGGTTTTACTGATAGAAATCTTGGCCCCCTAAACCAAGTTCCCACAAGTAATGCCTCACCTCCATAGCATCCCAAGTTTTAATAAATTCAAAAGTCATCCAATGCATAGGAAGGAAATGAAATCCTTGATGATATCCCACAAGAGGTCTCCAATGAAGGTGCAACCAATTATTAAGTTTCTCTTATGAAATTTCATTTTTCCCACAAATCTACTCACTAAAGTCTTGTCAATTAGATTCAAGATGCAGGTCACTTCCACATGCTCCCCCACCACCATTTTGACACTTGAAGGGTTATTTTTTTATGGTTCTCCATCATCCACACTTCCTTTCATTTCATTAACCTTAAAAAATCCTATTCACAAGGTGTAATATTCTTATGAAAGCTAATAGATCCAAACATCTTCCCACAAATATAGATTTTTTTGGCTTTCCTCTCTTCCGAGGGTTAGGTCCGTGAGTCCTTATATACTTCCTAAAACAACATCAATAAATACCTCCTACAATGTCTTTTATGATGGATATGACTTGGGAAATAAGACTGAAGGAGGGTGGTTTGCATTAAATATTCCATCACTCAAAAATGTACCTTCGATTGGAATTAGTGAATTGGGGATCATAGATAGGTCCTAAAGTGAGTAATTTGCGACCTAGTTTTTTTATAATAGGAGGTAACTTCTTAGTGCGAGATAATATGTTATAGGAAGAACCACTTTGACACCCATGGCTAAAGTGTCAAATGGGGTCTACAGGATTTTTGGGATGCAAAAAATGATTTGGAATACATAAACCCTAGACCCCACTTACTCACTCAAGTGAAGTTTGTAGCCAAAAATATCCATCCCCTCCAAAGTGCCATCCATGTAATCAATCAAATCCTCGTCATCGACTTGAAGAAATAGGATTCAACCCTCTTTCACCTTGTCTAGGGCCTCCATCCAATTTTTTATTATATTAATATATTTATTTATGCATACTTGTGTATTAATCACAATAGATTTTTTTAAGGAATCCTTGTCTTTCATATAAACACACACAAAATATGTGTTGTGACATTCTACAATCTAGTAGGGCGATGTGTAACTTCTTCCATGCTCATCCTAGAGCTGACAAGTCTTTTAAAAATAATAATAAAATATTCTAAAAAACTAACATGTAACCTAAAATTAGATTTAAAACATTTACAACCACATTGTAATGTCCCTAAATTTTGTAAATAAAAAAAATTGTAGGCTAGTTAAAAGCTATCTTTCAAGGAAATGGTTTTAACTTCTACGGAATGTAGCTTTCCTTGTTACTAAATCTAAGTGTCAGAAGTTGTTTTTCCATTTTATGTGATGTGGTTATGTTACTTGGATTTGTTTATATGATTGCTTTTCCTATCTCTACTGGTATCAGGAATTTTTCAATGCTGGTTAAGTTACATTTTACTTCCTATTTATATGTCTTATTTTTCATTTATGGTTTTATTTATTAAAAAGGCTTACTTGGCTTTGAATGTCAAGGGGTGGAGTGGTGAGGTTTTATCCATTCAGGGTCCACTTGGAAAGGTAAGGTTTCCTATTTGTTTGAGGGGATTACTTAGTTCATTGCGAACTAATGCAGGTTCCTACTCTTGTGCAGGTTATTCCGATGGTGAACTTTGTCTATGAGGAAAGTAAATACATCCTGCAACACTACATCTATACTACACTATCATGTTCAATGCTGGTGAAAAGAGGACTAAAATCCTAGGCCTAACTGTGCTTAAGTCCTACGTTTATGCAAGATTGATTAAATTTATGGTTATAACTTTATGGTAGTCATTATTGTTTTTAATTCTTAAAACCTTTATCCACCTTGGTAAATATTGTATAATTTGTAAAACTTTATGGTAGAAGGCATAGGATTTATGGAAAAACTTGTAAAAAGTGCTTAGTAAAACTATAGGTTAAACATATTTGGTTTATGGAATATTTCATATGCCATACAACTTTGTTTTAACGTTGCATTTGAGGGTTTTGCTATGGTTTTAATGTTTGGGTGGTGGACTATGAAATTTTGTCATGAGCTTGACTATAGCTTTGTGGATTTTGATTTCGTGGATAGCGGAGGATAGGGTGGCACCTTAATTGATTTTGGGGAAGCATGGGAAAGAATACTCAAATGCTGGTTATGGTTGATGTGTGTTTCATTTGGTCTGTCTCTAGTTTGTTTGGGTGACCTCAAGCTCTCAGGAGATTTATTGCGCAAAGAAACAACCTTCCTGTTCTTTCAAGGTAATCCTATCGATGGTATTCACATTAACCTGTTTTTTATTTGATTTAGCTTGGTCTCTTGCATACTTATCATGGCATCTCTATGGGTTTGTGTAGGTATAGAGCATGGCTCTAAGGTGTCTTTGATGGTGGCTCCTTAGGTGGCGTGCGCAACCTGTTAACGGGTAAGCCCTACAAAAATACACAGGCCCTTACCTCTGCATGGTTTTTTTCACAGAGAATTGAACTCTGGGTTGGGATAAGTATCATTGTGTAGTTTTCATTTGTTGGGTTTGATAGTTGGTTTCCACATCCAATGGATGCGATTATGTTAGTATTTTCCATGCTATTTGTCGTATGTAGAAAGGTTTCAGGAAATGACTTGATTATCTAGATATGGTTTGGCTCTATGTATAAATTGTGTTGTGTTGTAACGTTTGGTAATGTATTTGGTTTAACGTTTAATGGAAAGATCCATGCTTAAACTCAATGGTGTGTATGTTGTCTTACATTGCCATTGCTTGCAATGGAACCATGGATATCATGACTATGCATTTTATATGTTGTAGGCATTGTATGTTTATCATGGTAAATTCATTAGTGTAGGAGTTAATAATATCATGGCTAGGGTTTCACCTTACGACCATGAGCTTGGAAGCTTGGCTCGGCCATTAGGTGGATACAAAGCCTGTAAATTATGGGTTTTATGTTTATTAAAAATGTCACTATGATTTGGTTATGAGATCATAGCTCAAATTTGGATTAAATTGTCCGTTCATAATTGAATTTCTTGTGGAAATACTAAGAGTAGAAACCCTTTTTGTTAATTTTGTAGTGTTTAAGTTTCATTTTAGTAGTGGTGCATACAAGATGCAATGCTGGGTTCTTTCATGATTCAGACTTGTGGTTTAATTTAGTGTTGGTGTTTTTTCTTTAGCGATTATGCCTACAGGATTCGATCCTGGGTAAATTTACTTTAATTATTATATGATAAACATAGTGACTCTGTCTTTAATAATTCCGTTTATATAATGGTGTGTTTGGTTCTTTGTTTATCGTTTTTAGTAGTTTGATATATTTGTATAAGAATTGGCCTACAACCAAACCTTTGCAGGTTTCGATGGCTGGGATTTGTAAACCTCATCATTGTTTATGTTTATCTTTAGCATGGAATTACTGTTTATTTTGAAGGCTTTGAATAGCATTTATGATACATTGTTTATGTTTCATTTTAATATGGAAAATGGAAGCCTACGTGCTGGAAATATGAAATCTTCCAGCGTTGGAAATATATGTTTAGAGTTTGGATTTTAATGGAGTAAAAGAATTGAACTATGGTTTAATTTATTTCTTTTAGTTGGTAGTCTTATTATTTATATTATAATGTTTTGAGCATAGTTTTAAGTTCTAGAACTCAGATATTTGATCTCTGTTCTATAGTTTTATGACTTAGTAAATGGTTTGTTTTTTAATGGATTCTCTAGTTTATATTTGTAAGGTTTGTCGTTACACAAAAACCTGCAAATGTTGATGAACATTTGAAACTTAGAACAAGGCCCTATCACCAAAAGTGGTGGTTAGTCCACTTGTTTTATATTACCATAGGTGCGATGGTTATACCATGTGGAGGTTGTACCGATAATCCAACACCCTGCCTCTAGCGTAGCTTGGGGAAATCGAACCTGACACCTATCCTCTGATACCATGTAAAATTTTTCATTACACCAAAATCTACAGAAGTTGATGAACATTTGAAACCCAGCACAAGGCCCTATCACCAGGAGTGGCAGTTAGTCCACTTGTTTTATATTCCCAGAGGTGCAGCGGTTATACCATGTGGAGGTTTTACTGATACTCCAACAATATTTTAAAGTTTTAAGTAGATTTTAAATAGCTAGTTTATTTCAATGACTAGGGTTTTCAAATCTAAGAAAATCATATATGAAAAACTAAACCAATAATAAGGATTATAAACTATATTTTTCCTAACTAGGTAATCATGTTTAAGCAAATAAATTCTCCTATAGCATAGCATCTACCTCTAGGTTTTATATGTAAATAAAATCAGGATTTTAAGGATTTAAAAAAAGAAGAAGAATACAGCTGAAACAAACATACAATATACAAATTTTATTCTAGATTTTAACCCTACCTTAATAAAAACTATAAGAACTAAAGAGAAGGTAGAAACCTTCATACCTGCAATGTATAGTTTCTCTGATGGCTAGAACCCTGTACACTTAAGAACACATAATTAATAAGAACAAGAATAATTATGAACTCAAATATGTCAACCAAATAACTTGGGAACTACCACGTTCCACCCAAACATGACTCGGAACCATTCCTAGTTTCAATCCGGATCCCCCCGAGCTCGTTCCAACATGCAAGTAGTCTAGAGCTCCTAAAGGTAATCCTTCACCTATCTCGAATATCGAGTTTTGTACCATGTTGATTTCTCTTTTTGGAAATGCTCTAAAAAATTGTTAGGAGAATAATGATCAGATAGCATAGAATGAGATCCCAAACCCTTTCTTTGGCTTTGGTCTTTATTGAAAATATTTTGGAAAAGCGACAGTGAAATTCAGTTAGATCAAGAATCATTTGTTTTCTTGAAATAATATTTTACTTAATTTATGTGAAATTAATATTTATTCATCTTAACTTCGGAACTCTTTGACTAGTTCCTATTTGACTCGTTTTAGGTAGTAATATATTTAATTAATTATTTTAGTAAATAATAATACACAGATCCTTCAATTATTATTTATAGTTACTAATATTACTACATATGCTTAATCTTCCATTCATACCATATATAAAGTATATATATACATATATGGTTGTTAACATTTTTACCTTCTTACTCTTCAATTTTTACCTTTATATATATATATATATATATATAGCATAATACCGAATCACATGATTCTTTATTTAGCTTCTTAGTCACTTCTTTTATTAAGGCCTTCGAGTAAGGTTCGTCGACTAATCTAGGCATCTCTAAACCTCCTTGCATGTTGGATTACCTCATATATCGTGGTAGTTCTTGAGTGCTAAATGAGAAACATAAATTCAAAATTTCATTTAATCAACTTAAAAATAAGTAAGATGAGGTTGATGTTTTATCAGAGTTGTTTTCACTCAACATAATTTAATTTTTAGTAACTCCTAGCATTTATTCATAGCCCATACTCAACAGTAAGAAATAGGGAGTTACACCTTAATGCAATTCCAGAGTTCCTCTCTCAACACTAATGCTAGGATGTACTTCAATGATACACCTAGGGATACAATGGCTAAGGATCCAATGTTCCAGAGCTTATACTCAACATAAATTTGGAATGTTCCAGGGCTTATTCCCAACACTTCCAATTATTATCTTTTCATGTGCTTCAAAGCTTCATGCTCAACACAAACGTTTCACAATTCATGTGCTCTAGAGTTGACACTCAACACAAACATGAAATAGTCATGTTCTTCAGAAATCTCGCTCAACACAAACATTAAATTACTCATGTGCTTCCAGAGTTTGTGCTCAATAGAAACATTAAATTATTCACGTCCTTTAGAACTCATGTTCAACACAACATCTCATCATTCATGTGCTTCAAGGTCCATGCCCAACACATGCAATCACATATATGCTAAATAAAAACATATGCATTGTCTTACACCTAATATATCAGAAAAATCATCATACTCATGTGCATAGGGGTATTATGCCAAATATACAAAATATAACATCAAAGAAACATCACATACAATGGGACTTATGCCCATAAGTGTAAGGTCAAAAATTCAGGATCAACTTTAAGAAGCGTGTTATGAATTTTTAAAACAATGACATCATGGTCATCACTTCGACGGATCCAGCGGGAGGACAAAGGTATGTTGAGCCGCTAAGGGAAGAAGTTGTAGAAGGTTGGGATCATGCATATAACATCTCAGAGGATTACATCCATCTGACGGTTGATGGTGAGCTCGGTTGGCACAACTTCATCTCTATGTCTTCTGACTCTGATGATGCATTAGAGAAATGGTAGAATCACATCTGTGAGGTGTCGCTAAGAAATTTTGGTTTGATCACACAGTCACTATGTCACATTGCGAATGAGATTATTGAGTTACCAATATATGAAGGACTGCCTGAGTTGTCTAAGTTTCTTGTTGAATTCGAAGATATGGTGTCAGGACCACATCTGTTGCTAGAATTGGATGAAGCACTAAATGCTACTCTAGCACGTTGGTGGGTGACCCATCAGAAGTAGATCACTAGCTGGTCATAGTGTTGAAGATTGATGATAGTTCCCTTTGGTAATGTAGAAGTGTACCATAATAGATGGTACGATGGGAGGAACAACTCTGATGATCATCAGATTGAGTCTCATACCTTATGGGAATCATGACCAAAGGATGAGTGGGTCCATGACTTTGTCCACACATTGGAAATTCTGTGATCTTTTTATGTATCAGGTAAGTTGCATAGAGAGATTACTACATGGGAAGAGTTGACAGTCTGTTTTACTCACACCTTCAGTTTTGCGGATACCAAACGAGATGTTCACAATGCGTTGCAGATTATCCGCGATGGGGTTCTGAAGGTAGTATTGGTTGCATATCTAGTGGATACTCATGTGCAATGTCCAATGCAATGAATGAAGGAATGTTATAATGTAACTAGAGAACATGTGGATGGCGATGATCCATGAAATATTAATATTCTAGAGACAGAAGGGAGCTGGGATGTCGCAGCGCCCAATGTACTGACAGATCCCATGAGTCATCTGTTAAATATTAGGAAGGTCAACATTGGAAAAGAGGAGAATCCAAATTTTGTGAATATTGGGGATTACCGAGATGAAAAAACTATGGCGAAAATCACAGATTTGCTGCATCAATTCCAGGACTTGTTTTTTACCAAGTTCTCTGAGATGAAAGGAATACTGGGAGATTGAGGAGAGATGAAGATTCCGTTGAAACCAAATGTGAAAACAGTAAGGTAGAGGAAGTATCACCTGAAACCATGATAAAAGGAAAGGGTCAAAGTGGATCTCGAAACAAGGGTAGATGCTGGGATAATTGAGCTAGTTGAAGAAATATAATGGATCAGTCCTATGGTGGTACATGAAAAGAAGACTGGTGAGGTCAGGATTTGTGTTGAATTGAGAAAATTAAATGATGCATGTATGCACGATCCTTTTATGACACCATTCACTAACGAGATGCTAGAAGGAGTAGGCGGTCAAGAAATGTATTCATTCATGGATGGGTTTTCTGGTTATCACCAGATCAGGATTGCGAAGGAGGATCGCCACAAGACAACATTTGTTACTGAATGGGGTTGTTTCTAATACACAGTGATGCCATTTGTTCTAAATAATGCACCTATGATATTTTCCAAGGTGGTTGTGTCTGCATTTAAGGACTTTGTTCAGAATTTTTTGCAAGTTTACATGGACGACAAGAAAGTATATGGATTGATTAGAGATCATTTGGAAAACCTCGGACTGGTAATCGTATTGTGCTGAATTTAAAGAAGTGCATTTTATGCACACCATTTGGGAAGTTTTTGGGTCACATTGTTTGGAAGCAAGGACTATTGGTGGATCCTGCAAAGATTGTGCTGATTTTGAACTTACCACCACTGATAAATGTGAATCAGTTGAGAGCGAGACTAGGACATACAGGGTACTATCACAACTTCATTCGTTGTTATGATGTAATCACAACTCTGATGCAAAATTTTCTCAAGAACTATGTAATGTTCGTGTGGAGTCAAGAGTGTCAAGTAAGTTCTGAGACACTAAAAGTGAAAATGGCATTTGCACCAATACTCTTTTTTCTGTATTCGAATAAGGAGTTCCATGTCCACATAGATGCACCGTCAATTGCACTGCGAGTGGTGCTAGCCTAGCAAGGAGAAGGAGATTTGAATCACCCAATTGTTTTCCTTAGTCAAAAGATATCGTATGTGGAAAAGAAATACACTACCACAGAGAGGGAAGGTCTGGTGATGGTATATGCGCTACAAAAGTTTAGGCATTACTTGTTGGGTGGTCATTTCAGGATGTTTATGGACCATTCTACTTTGAGATACCTAGTCAATAATGTTGTGTTGGAGGGGAATATATGCCGCTGGCTACTTATCTTTTAGGAGTTTGATTTCGATATAATTGTGAAGTCGGGTCGCTTGAATGCAATTCCATATCACTTATCATGGATTGAGATAGGTGGAAATCCCACAAACATTCAAGACAAGTTACCAGATGCGCAGCTATTCAGAGTTGACATGGATGATGACTACTATAAACAAATAATTCAATTATTGGCAACGGGAACCACACTAGAAGAGTTGACTACAAGACAAAACAAGTAGTTGGTTGTTAAGGTAGCATATTTCCAGTTGATTATTGTATAACTCTATAAACTAGGACAATATGAGATCCTGCAGCGATGTGTCCTACCGCATGAATAAGTGTTGGAAAAACCCACCAACAAATCTTCGTCGACAAGGGTTCTCACTCTGTTTATGCCCAACCAGTGCAATCTCCCTGAGAACCGGCCTAGACAGGGTTTAACTTGCCCAACAACGTCCGTGGAGCAGACAAAGTCTCACCCAAGATGTTCTTAGGAGAGCTGTTGGAACTGAGTTTTCGGAAGGGGTGACGGAGGATATGGGGATCGGATGGGGAGATTCCATGATTGCTATATCAGAGCTTTGCCGTCGGCATTATGTCATTTCCACAACTTGCAGAGTGCATCCAAAACTTATGCAAACATTATTCATTAGAGGAAATTTGGGGTCTAAAATGGGCCTTATACGAAAACGTGCCAAAATAAGTTTTTGTGAGTTGGAATTCAAGAACCAATAGAATTTCAATAAAATAAGTCAACCATAATGGTTGAATTGACATATTTGTCATTAAAAAAAACTACCTTTTTTGTTCGTATTTTCGACATATCTCATTGTGTTTTTACTCAAATTTTGATCGGGAGAGCTCGTTGGATGCGGAATTTTATTCCGCATCCAACGAGTACCCACACTGCATACTTTTGATGGACCTTGCTACCCCAAAAACAAGAAATACCTGAAAAAACGTGATGATGATGCCATCATCACGTTTTTCAGGTATTTCTTGTTTTTGGGGTAGCAGGGTCCATCAAAAGTATGCAGTGTGGGTACTCGTTGGATGCAGAATCAAATTCCGCATCCAACGAGCTCTCCCAATCGAAATTTGAGTAAAAACATAGGGAGATATGTCAAAAATACGAACAAAAAAGTAGTTTTTTCTTTCTTCCTCCAAAATTAATCAATATTATTTTATTATTTTAACTATTATTTTATTATTTTCCTTAGGACGCCCATTTTAGACCCCAAGATTCCTCTAATGGATTCATTTCCACAACAGCATCAAAATATTTCTAATACCACAGCATTGTTCATAAACATATCAACTCATAGTGCAACAGAACATAACATAATTAAAACAAGATTGCATCAATATAGAAAACAAATATTCACTCATAGCAACTTCATAACAGATTAGATCGCAACGGTGATAACAGAAAACATTTGTGCAAAATCTTGCATATCATATTAATCTTACGCAAAGGAACCACATTACACAATTCTTCTCCAAAACCAGAGACTGCATACATCAGGAAAACCCAGATAAATTGCAGATACACAGGAAATTCTTTAAAAATCATATCGCACTAGACCCTAGGTGATAATTATCCTCTGATGTGATTCTCATATGATGATCATAATCGTTTTTTTTTCTACTTGCAAAACGGGATGTATAAATAGGTTTACCGCTTTTCATTGAGGGTCCACTTCTAAATAACTTATAACTGCTAATGACCTATTGCAACAAAACTTTGTCAAATAATATATAAAATATTCAAAGAGGTTATTCTTCTTCCCATCGCGCTAACTAGGCCTTGCGTAGTACCGCGTGAGCTTGCGCAGCTGCCATGACACTACATAACTCACTTACCAAAACCCCTGCCAATAGGCCCCCAACACAGTCTTGTGGCTTGTTAGAATAATCAACCCATAGTATTTACCCACTTAGACATTATTTCATTTATTTTGTCTTATTTTCCTAGTCCATGAGTCCCACCATGTGCAAGTTGCTAATTGCCTATCCATAGAGGTCAAACTTGCCATTATTGACTCATGGAGCACTTGGGAAATCCTTGGGAATAAAATCTACTTTATTCCTAGCCTCCTAGGCACCCTTCTGCTTTTTCTGCTTTATTGCTTGCTTTTTCAGTGTTTTAAGGCACATAGGAAAGCAAGACTAGGTGAGGTGAATCAGCTTTGTTGCCTCTTCCTCCTCCACTCTTTCCTCCATGAAAAAGCATGTATGAGCTGCCATTTGACCACTCTTTAGCTTGCCCATGCACCCTTGCTAATTCGTGGGGTCCTTGATAGATTTGGGATCAGCTTTTTACACCTATGGGGGATTTGCCTATTTTGGGTAAGCCTGCTTTATGCTAGATTTGGATGATTCCTTATGCATTCAATTTGCTCATGTATTCTATATATTCAGCAGCATATGATATTACAGGGTTGGCTATTGTACACTCAGTTAATATAATTTTGTGTTACATCTCCATATTCAGTCTCTATTGTTGATAATTTTGCATGATCAATTGTTAATTGTTGTGGGTGAAATTAATCTACTGCAGGCCTAAATTTATACATGGTATCAGAGCCATTGTAGGTTGTTAC